>VMDR010005112.1:0-54154 GCA_007922815.1 Macrotus californicus | reverse complement strand
GGTACAAGACACAGGTAGTTCTTCAGAATTTTCCTCATCTGTTTCCACCAACCGTTGGGGATTAGGTTCAGGGCAGACTGAGTGACTCCCACAGGAACCAAATTCTCTGGGTTGGTGGCATGGTGCAGAAGCCAGGTCATACTTGGGGCCATTCTGCCTCCCTCAGGAAATATCCCAAGGGCCTACCTCACTTCATTTGCTTTGGAGTCAAATATATACGTATTATTAAGAAGATGTTGCAGAAAACTCCGATTCAAGAGCTCTTACTAGGGTATCTGAAGCCCCTCATTTGCTAAGGAAGCTTCCAGATGCACAGTGGGCTGTCTGGGGTAATAGCCCTGATTCTGAGCCGGGACCAGCCTGGCCTTTGTAGCGGGAAGCTAAGGGGGATTCTTGGGGTCACTGCCCATGGCATTTGTTGTTCTCAGAAGTGTTGCTTTTGACTTACTAACCAAAGATGGGGAAGGGTCATACTCGAGGGTAGCAGTTGGCAGAGAACAAAATCAGCAATTGCTCTTTCTAGAGCTGATAGACTGAGAATTGTTATCCTGCGTGTGAACTTTGAAATACAGATGTTTGTCCCGGTAATTAGCGATGATGCACTGTTGGCAGTTTCTTCAAGCTTCATGTCGGCCCAGACCTGGCTTTAACTGATGAACCAACGTGTACAGAAAACTCGCAGGCGCTGTGATGAAGGGCCAGCTTAGCTCGCCAGGGTGACAGAAGACCCAGGTGTCTGTGGGGATCGCACAGAAGGGAGGGACTCTTGTTAAGAATATGCATTCTGGAACTACTCACCTTTTAAAATTGAAAGAAATTTTCACACTCAAAGAAAATATGCTTCATATCAGGAGAAATGAAACTTGTTAAAAAGCCCTTTAGAAGGCATTATCAGTGACATGTTGGTACTGACCGAATAGTAAAGAGCCACCCCACTTCCCCGGAGTACACAGCCTTGCTCAGTAACCCCAGGCACAGAATGAAATGTCCCTCTCGGATTCCTTTCCGCTTCTCCTTATGGCTGAAATCGTTAGACAATGCCACATAGGTATGGAGAGAATGTGGGTTTTCTGCTCCAAGTTGCCCAAACTAGGCCTATCAGAAGGTACTTCATATTAATAATCCTAAGTTTATGCCACGTACGTGTTTAACTGCTCTTTAAAAATAGACTTGTCTTTCTTCTTGGGGAAAATAGGATGATTTGGTGGGATGGATCTCAGAAAGAAGTCACTGCATTTTTTCCCCCTCAGCTAATCTATTCTCATCAATTAGATTTTTAATTGCAGAAACCCTAACTTGAGGTACGCAAGAGTGTTTGCTCAACCTGATGCCATTGTGTTTATCCAAAACACGTCATTCCACTGGAAGGGTGAGTCCTCACTGCTGAGGACGGGCGGCACGTGGTCTGCGGTCCTGGAGCTCTTCCAAGTTCGCTTCCTCCTCTGTTCTGGGCTGGGTGGGGATGGGACCAGGGGCCAACTCATGTAGCTGTAGCTGGAGGGCAGAATTCAGAGCTGATGGTCATAAGAAAAAACTAACTTCTGTGAGCATGCGTGTGTGCATGCCTAAGCCTGGAGCCTTTTACCACATCTTCAGTGCTATGGCTCTGACCTTTTCACCTTGCCTGGAAGACCCCCTCTATCAGAATCCTGCTGGTGGCCTCAGGAACAGGCTGTGCAACATTAGGTGCAAAGTGGAAATCCACTGAGATGTCACAAGCTGGAAAAAAAAATTCTGACTTGACACTAAAATTTGTGCTACATTGAAATCATTCAGCTTTCTCAGTCTAGCAACATGGGCCATTCTCGGAGGAGGAAAAAGCTAATCATTTCTTTCATGACTAATAAAAATTATAAAATTAAAAACACCTAGTCAAAGTCATGCCCCCAGAAGCACTTGTAAATGCCATTCCAATTTGTTCTTAATGCACAGTCATTGAGGTTCCATTGTAAGAAGCCCCTTCCATACCTTCTTCAGTCCACGTGGCTTTTTGTGACACAAACATTTCACTTTATAGCAACAAATGTCATAATGTTTCAGGGAACATACATCAAATGGATTAAATCTGAATATCGGATGGCTCAAGAAATCTGACTTGTGCTTGAATCACCACCAATTAAAATATTTATTCATGTCCTCAACATATTGAAATTTCATGTGCTTACTTTCTATCCAACAATGGCGCCTGAAAACTTGACTGTTTAATGTTCTTTTTTTACTAGATTTCTTCTAGCTGGACTGTTGTGTGCTCTGTCTCTGGTTTTATTTTTGCCTTAAAAGTAATTCTTGATTTTGCCCCGGCTGGTGTGGCTCAGTGGATTGAGCTCCAGCCTGAGGGCCAAAGGGTTGCTGGTTCAATTCCCAGTCAGGGCACCTGCCTGGGTTGCAGGCCAGGTCCCCAGTAGGGGGCGCACGAGAGGCAACCACACACTGACATTTCTCTCCCTCTCTTTCTCCCTCCTTTCCCCCTCTCTAAAAATAAAGAAATAAAATCCTTAAAAAAAAAAAAAGTAATTCTTGTTTTCAAAATTCACTTATTTCAGGAAGTTTAAAGTGTGCCCAGCGCTATGGCACCGAGCTCGGGGGCTGGGTACCAGTGGTGCTCGAGAAATAAGCTCATGCTGCCAGTATCTGCTGAACAGCACTGATGCGCTGAACAATAGCAGGTGGCACTCTCTGCGGGGTGCCCGCCCCCTGCGCGGGATGAGTCTTGACTGAGCTCTGGGAAGTGGGCGCTCTCTAGAGAACACATTCATAATATTCTAGGGGCCCGGGAGAGGAAGAAATGCTTTTGCTCTCGATGTGGGGATCTATTAGGCCTTCCTACAGGGAAAAGGAACTGGAAAACAAATGTGCCCCGTGATAATCAGTTTCTTACAATAAATATACTTTGATAGTGCCGGCTTAGTTGTTTTTAGCTGAAATCATTAGCTTCTATTTTTAGTATAACAACTACTGGCTAAATGAGTCTACAGTAAGCCATTAAGATGGATGTTGGAATTAAAAACATTTTTGGAAAAAAGCCTATGTTAGGAGCCCTGGGGCAGGAATTGGGCCCTGTCTCTGGTTGCCTGAGACCCGTCACCCTGGCGTTCCAGGCTTATGGTCTCAGCTGCCCACTCCCCAAATGGGGCTGCATGGGCCCGTGTTTGTCCTTCCTTCCAGTCCACCCTGGGGGTGGAAGCATTCTTTCCTAACATATTAAGAAATGATAGATTTTACCCCAAGAATTCATAAAGTGTTCTGTATTTTTATCTTTTCCTTATTTAAAACATTTTTTTAATGTGGGAAACAATAGTCTGCCCACGGGTACAAGCCAGGGGTATACTGGTTCGTGAGAGCTGATGGTTAAATTTTCAGATTGTGAAACACAGCGATCATTTTAAAAAAATCTATAACTTGCAATTAAATTGTATAAAAAACAAAGGTCACAGATACTCAGATTTTACCCCTTCCCAATTACTTTACTATATTTTATTATCATTGCTCTAGTGGTTATCTATGTCCTCTGGACCCATGTGGTGGAAATACTATATAATGACCAGCCCCCGTTCCTCTTTCTGGCTTTGTTCAGTGACATCACATTGGTGGCTTGAAACTGGCTGCTGTCGGACTGGTTACACTGTGGAAATCAGCAAAAACTGCAAATCAGCAAATCCTGCAAATAAGGGCTTGATTGATTGTTTTGTTGATTATCTAGACTTAAGAGAATGATGGGAAAAAAATGTTAATACTGCAGATTGAAAGCCGGGTCTGTACATTTCACGGTGAATAGCACAGAAACTCGAGGAAGTATTCTTTCATTATTTGAAAGCTATTATCTGATTTATCCAAGTGAGGTCTCCATGTGCAAAGATGTTTCAGGTTTGCACTGATCATTCAGGTAAACGTTCACGTGAGGGCTCTGAGGATCACCAGCAGCAACCGTGGGTTGGCTACAGATAATAGAACTGGGTAAAAATCAACAAAAGCGTCTTTGAGATTTGTCTGAACAGAATTTATAGTAAAGAGCATTGTGTGTTTTTTTATTTGTGAATCGTGTTTCCTACCACTTTTATACAGGTACAATGTATAACAAACATGCACGCATAGACGGTTTTCTGAAAGCTGGTGGGTGACCATTTCCCAGCACAGTCCTGCCTAGTTGGGGCCTCTTCTGGGATGATGGAAATGATGATGTAGGTGGATGGCATACTCGTATTGTTCTTCTGCTTCCTTATATGTAGAGAGGCAGCACTCTCTATATATCACTGTCTATTTAGAGTGGAAGCCACCCCACGGTGACTAGATATTTTAATCTTTTTAGTAAGATTGTAATTGTCTGCAGCTAAATCCCATGGGCCTGCTGTACTAACAGTCCCTGAGAACTTCCAGACAGCAAAGTTCTAAAGAGTGGGGTTTTCTCCCACTTCTCGTCCCACTCGGCTGCCGTGGGGACCTGAATCACTCCCTCTGAAGATGAGCAGGGGCTCTCTGAGTGCCTGGCCTTGTTTCCCAGGGGTAGTTTCTTCATGTCCGTTCCTCGCTGGGCCAAACCTTATGACACTCAAGACAGAAAGAATGAGGTTGAACACGGTGTCCACAGCTGGCCCCAGAATGCCACCGGTGTCCACCCTGAACCCGAGCGACCCCTTCAGCCCCGAGTCGCCATTATACCCAACCTACTGCCAATGGTTTCACGGTCCCTTTTTTTCCTGAAGCTAAGCAACCTTTTCTCTGGGCTCTGCAGACAAGCAGTTTCTTTTATTTGCATCTTTCTCCTGTCAAGTTCTTGGCAGAAAAAAAAAAGAACTGTTTCAAACTGAATTCCAACTTCTTCCTCAGCCTCAGAACTTGACCAAAATAGAGACAACTTCACTGCAGCCAATTCAGCCCTCGGCCCCACCTGCTGCACCCCTGCTGGGCCCTGCTGCACCCCTGCGCTGCTGGCTTCCGTTTCCAGTCTCGAGTTATCCTTTGCCTGGATCCTTTGATCCTCAGGAGCTGGGGATATCTTCAGGGTTTTATGCTGATCCCTTCCGTGTTTCCCTGAGGCCAAGTACCCAAAGGAGCCACGGTCGAATCAGATAGGAAAGGTTAGCCAGGCCTTACCTGCCTGAGAGCCGAATGTCTGGTCCCACATTTATGGCAGCTGAGCAACATGAGGTTGCAGCATTTTGAGGGTATGTGGAAGCTCGGTTACAGTCACTTCTCAAAAAAATGGAAATGCATTCCCCCAGACTAAGGATACGGGCTGCCCAGGGCTTCTGCCTGTTATTTCTGCCCGCGTTAGCACCATCTGGGCCAAATTATCTCCTGATCAAGTTTCACTCCCAGCTGAGTCGTCCATGAGTGCAGAAAGCAGAGATGGCTCCTGAAGCCTCAGTGGAGGTGGCCCAAGGGCTGGGAGCCAGAGCAGAGGCAAACCAGCCGCCTCCCCCAGGGACCCGGAGCAGAGGGAAGTCTCAGGGCCAGAGTTGTCTGATGAGGACTCCGCACCTACTTGGTGAGCAGGATGCGCCTGTGCTAGTCAGTCATCGTTTGGATCAAGTCTAGACAGAAAAGCACCGTTGGTCCTTCTTGGGGTCTGAAGAGGACACAGCGAGAGGAAACAAATTTAAGTGGCCGCAAAGAGGGTGAAGAGTAGGCACATCGTCGAGGTTTGTACATATTGAAACCGATTTCTGAAAAACATCTTATCCTTTCCAAACCACATTCACATCTTGCTTTAGTCTATGCAGGCGCAAGCCTGTTTGAAGCGAGGGCCTGGACAGGCTGACCCTCATTTCAATATATGGATTTCTGTTCCTGAGATTATGCAGCAGCGGGCTGGTGACTGTTTGACAACTGGCTCTCTGGGGGGAAAGCGCCCTGATTTATAGCATTTGCCGGTTTCCTTGGTCTCAACACTTCCACCAGGGCCCAGTCTAAGCCGCCTTTTTACCGAGGGCAGCGCTGGGAAGAGATGCCAATCACTGGCTTTCAGGAGCCGGCACGAGCCAGCTCTGTCACACTGCTGGCTCTGCTCTTTGTCAGAGACTTTGCTTACCATGCATTCTGGAATATTCCCTCACCCCAGTCCCTCTCCTGAGCAGAGCAGAGTCCTCTAGAACCTAAGCACTCATGGAGGAGGGAAGCCAGTGAAAGAATGAGGCCCACTGCTCTCAGTGCTCGGACGCAGCCACGGGAGCTGCACTCCCCAAAGTGGGTGGAGAGCTTGGAGCAGATGCCCGGGGGACCGCGGTCCCGGGCAGCCCTTCTCCAGAGAGGCCCGTGTGCAGCCTGCTCCAGGCGCCTCTCTCTCTCTCTCTCTCTCTCTCTCTCTTTTTCTCTGTATATTTGAAGATCCCCAGGATTCTGAAACCTCTGCTCTGTCCACCTGAAAAGGTTGCTGTAGGGCTCAGCTGAGACAGTGCGTAAATCCATGTTTTAGACAGAAAGGGCTTTGTATGTGTGACGGGCTATTATTAAGATTTTTAACACCTAGGACTATTTGGGCATAGTACCTAGCTCAACATTTTAAAAAATATTTTTTCATATAACAAATTACTAAAAATTAGAAAGTAAGACATAAAAATAAGGTAAAAATCACTCGTAATCTTATGACACCTTCATGACTCTCATCTCACATATTTTATGCATATGTATAACATACTCTGCATTTATAAAAATATATCGTTCCTGTTCTCCACACTCTGTGTTGCTTGCTGAATATCTCATGGGTGTATTTTATGTGTCGTTATATATTCTTTTGTAACATAGTTTTAAATGGCTACACAATATTATATTTTATGGATATATTGTGATCTGTTTACTCCTCTCCAATATTGGAACTCTATTATTTCCATTTTTTGCTTGTGTTTGGTAAACATCCTTATAGACAAAAATCTTTGGACATGTCCTCTATCATTTCCAGAGGAAAAAAATTTAAATTTCTTTAAAAATTTTTATTTGATTTTAGAGGAAGGGGAAGGGAGGGAGAAAGAGAGGGAGAAAAACATCAGTGCAAGAGAGAGAAACATCACCCACAACCCAGGCATGCACTCGCACTGGGAATTGAATTGGTGACCTTTCGCTTTGTGGGGCAATGCCCAACTAACTGAGCCACACCACCCAGGGCCCACAGGAAAAATTTTCAGAGGAGGATTTTCTAGATCAAAGATATTTTTGCATTTTTTAAAAAAGGATAACATGGGATTGCATGCATAATGCATTTAGTACCGCGCTTGTGTGTGTGTCTATGTGTTAAAGGCTCCATAAATGGTAGCTCTTATTAACTTCTGTCATTTGCTTGGTTCGCAGACTGGTTGCTGTGTTGTTCTCAGTGGAGGCTTTATTCTAGGAGGTGGAATCTTACTGTGTGTTTTTTTTTCGGGGGGGGGGGGGCATTGTGAAGAGTGTGTGATGGCAGAATGGAAGTTATGTTAGAAGTTCAGAACACTCACAGAGCCTCCAGGAACTAGGGACCAGTTCTCCAGCCCTGCCTTTCATGTTCCTTGGTACTGTTTACTTTCGGTCACTTGCCCTGAGCGGGTCACGGGTAGAGGGAGAAGAGCCAGACTATAAAGCTGTCAGCTCTCATTCATCAATAACTTGGCAAAGAGTTTGAATGTCGGGAGAAAGTTGATTTTCAGGTGAAAACGACTTGGGGGATTATGTGAGGATTTCGCTTACCCTTTACAGATCCATGGGTACCCGAGCACTTGCCTGTGTGTGTCCCCGAAGCCCTCTTGTCCCCGTCTGGCTTTGAGCCAGCTTCCAGAGGGCAGAGCCATCCATCAGAGCCAGGCGGGCCTCCAGCTCAGGTGACCACTGCATGTGCACAATTGTCTCTTTAAGAAAGGTCAGCGGGGAATGTGTTTCTTTCTGCTTCTACACTCCTGAAGGTTTTCATGTCCACTGCGGGCCTGGGCCAAGGCCAAGTTGCCCATCAATATTTTAAAGTAGCAGTGTTATAAAATTTATGGAAGACGCACAAAGGACAATTCCCTGAAGTGACGAGCCTGCTGAGAGGGGATATTGGCTCAAAGGAGATTTCCCGCTTTGAAACAGTGTGAGCTCAAGTGCCAAGCTGGGGAGACGCTTTATCTGCATGGGGCTTGGAGCTCAGTGGAGAGGGCCATCTGACCTGGTTTCAAATCCCACCTACAACTGTTAATTTATTTGCTTATCTATTAACAGTCTCCTGGCAGCTTACTTTTATGTTTAAAATTAAGTGCTTGATTGATTATTTTCTAGAACAGTGATGGGATGTTGTTCTATACTTAAGCCAGTGCATTAGTGGGCTCTCGTTACTGCCTTTCTTGGTCCATGGTGCGTGTGTGTGTGTTTGCATGTATGCGTGTGCCCCTGAAGGTTGGGGGAGTTGGAGGCTGGAGGGAAGGTGTCTTTATTCTGAAAGTGGAGGGAAGGTAGGCTTTTATATGTGCATTCCAGAAACTACATTTTTCACAAGGATTTCCCAATGTCCAAGGAGAGGTGGTTAATTCTTGGCATGATTCAAGCAGAGTCCCAGAGA
This sequence comes from Macrotus californicus, assembly GCA_007922815.1. Classification (NCBI taxonomy): domain Eukaryota; kingdom Metazoa; phylum Chordata; class Mammalia; order Chiroptera; family Phyllostomidae; genus Macrotus; species Macrotus californicus. Next base: position 45,657 of record VMDR010005112.1, on the reverse strand, counting down.
ATTTTTATTATGGTGATTTTATTTTATCAAAAACTGTAGCATAAGTTTCTATTCTAAAAAACGTCTTCTTGTCCCTGCTGGTGTAGCTCAGTGGATTGAGCATGTACCTGTGAATCACTGGGTCGACCATTCCCTGGCAGGGCACATGCCTGGGTTGTGGGCCAGGCCCCCAGTAGGGGGCATGCAAGAGCCAATCACACATTGATATTTCTCTCCCTGTCTGTCTCCCTCCCTTTGCCCGCTCTCTAAAAATAAATAAATAAAGTTTTTTTTTTTTAAAAAAAGAAGTCTTCTTTCCTTCTGAGGATTGAGACTTCATTATTCTTTTAAATTGATATTTTAGAAAGAGAGGAAAGGAGAGAGAAATTGATTTGTTGTTCCACTTATTTCTGCGTTCACTGGTTGATTCTTGTATGTGTCCTGACCAGCAATCTAACCCACAACCTTGGTGTATCAAGATGATGCTCCAACCTACTGGGCTACCCGGCCAAGGCCAAGACTTCATTTTTTTTTTTTAAATTGGGCTCATTAAATATTGAGTAGATACAAAAAGTGACATATGTGAGGCAGAGAGAGCCTCCTGACTCTTCTGCCTGGGCAGGTTTCTCTGTGTTCTGGCTGCTTGCTGATCCCCCAGCCCTTGGAGTGTCTGTAAGGGGCCTGACCTCCCAGGAGCTCACCGCCAGTCCCCCAGGGCAGGGCTCCTCGGGGCAGCACAAATGGAGCAGGATCTGACCTGTGTTCTACCTGAAAAATGTTGGGAAAGACTGGAATTTAGTGGCCAGGATGACAACCAAAAGAACCTCTGTGTCCACAGCGCACAGCTTAGGAAGTAGACTGCCATCCCTGTTTTAACCCACCTTCGCACAGGGCGAGTAGCCCTTCCAATTTATAGGTGAGAGGGGTAGGTACAGGGAAGGACGATGAGGCCAGTTGGTGGTGGAGTGGGGACGAGCATCCAGCCACATCAGAGGTGTGTGCTGTCACAGAGCCACCTGTGAGGAAGGCCAGCTCTCTGTCCTTCGTCTCATAAAGCCAGGGATTCAGTGGGCAATATGAACCATGGAGCATGCTTCCCACAAGAGGCATGTTCCTAAGCATGTCCTTGGAAACAGAAGTTTTGTAAAGCTAATGACATTTAATGTTCATCTGGGAGGGGGCAGGGTCTAAAGGAAACCTTTGCTGAGGGTAAGGACCTTCACTATCACACTCCCACCCTGCTAATTTGTCAAACTAGATTTTTGACTCAGACTAGAACATGTCTGTATTCAGTTAGGAAGTGCTGGGAAGAGAAAGAAACGGGTCCATTAGGCAAAAGGCAGATGGAATAAGAGTCTGAAACGACCTTGCTGGAAGCTTTAGGATGGTAAAGAGCATGAGGCTGGCAGGTTGCGGCCCGGGCTGCGGTTGGTGCTAACTTACCTGGTGGCCTTTAAGCTCCCATCCTTTCCAGAAGTGTGGAGATTGCGGTTTCACAGAACCCACTGGTTTGGCCTCAGAAGCTGAAGTAACCAACTATGCAGACCTAGTGAGAACTATGATGTAGTAGGCAGATGGGGTCGGCTCCCTCTGGATCCACACCTCCCAAAAAGAATATGACTCATCTGAAAGAAAACCCTTATTCCACTGTATTTTGGTGGCTTAAAAAAAACTAAAATATATTCTTTCATAGCTCAAGAGGCCGGAAATCCAAAGTCGAGGTGTTGGCAGGGCCATGCTCCCTCTGAAGGCTCTAGGGGAGGGTCCTTCCTGCCTCTTCCAGTTCCCGGAGGCTCTAGGTGTCCTTGGCTTGTGGCTGCGTCACTCCTATCTCTGCCTCCATCATCACGTGGCTTTTTCTGTGTCTGTGTCTTCTCCTCTCCTACTTCTTATCAGGACACTTGTCACTGGATTTAAGACCCACCCAGATAATCCAGGATGATCTCACCTTGAGACTCTTAATTATATCTGCAAAGACCCTTTTTCCAAAACAGGTCACATCCCCAGGTTCTGGGAGTTAGGACTGGAGCATATTTTGGGAAGGGGTCACCAGTCAACCCCCTCCACACCTGCTTTTTGCCTTCCCTAGAGATCAGTCCCCATACTCCTCCTGGTCTGGTAGGCTCACATCCCCTTCTTGGGAGGCAGCATTGTGTGGTCAGAGCATACATGTGGGTCTCAGGGCAAGCACCAGCCTGGAATCTGGCAGAACCTGAAGCCCAAGCCTGGCTCTCCACGTACGAGCTGTGAGAACTGAGCTCCTCTCAGGACTGTGGCTCCTCATCTCTAACAATAGGAGAGTGGCATTTACCCACAGCTTGTTGTAAAGATAAACTGAGATGACATGTCAAAAGCAAATGCACTGGACTGGGACAGTGGCTCACTGTGTAGCCATTATCATGGGCTGGGAATGGGGAAACCTGGGCCTCACTCCCTATTGGCCCCAACTAGCCACATGAGCTCTGGTGGGTGCCCACCTGTCTGAGCATCTCCGGAATGTATAAAGAGGCACTGACCTGACCCACTGACCCCTAGCCTTTTCAGCCAAGTGGCCTTGCACCCTCAACCTGGCAGAAACTCTCACTTTGCTGTAGTAGAATTCCTTAACCACACAGAGAGTTTTGAAGCACGTTTAAAAGTAATGTTTACTGTTCAGGTATCATTTGAAAAATGGTTTAATGGGTTGTATTTCACTCCTCCTCAGAAGGAAACAAGTTGTGGATTCCCTGAGTTAAAGAATAGGGTTATTTGATCCAATAATTTCACTTCCGGGTATTTATCCAAAGAAAACAAAAACACTAGTTTGAAAAGATACATGCACCCCTATGTTCACTGCAGCATTACTAGCAATAGCCAAGATAAGGAAGCAGCCTAGGTGTTCATCAATAGATGGGGGGATAAAGATGAGGTGGTGCATTTATACCACAGAATATTATTCAGCAACAAAAAGGAATGAAATCTTGCCATTTGGGACATGGATGGACCTACTGAGTATCATGCTAAGTGACATATGTCAGACAGAGAAAGACAATTACCATATGATTTCACTTATATGTGGAATCTAAATAAATAAAAACAAGTGAGTAAAAAAAATGCAAAACAGAGACAGACCCATAGAGAGCAAGCTGCTGATGGTTGTCAACAAAGAGGTAGATGGGGCAATGGAAATAAAAAATAAACGGATCTGCCTATACAAGCTGAGGATATCATTAGAAAAGAAAGAATAAGGATAGAGAACCAGCTATTTAGTCAATTCTCTCTTTTTAAAAAAAAAAAAGATTTTATTTATTAGAGAGGGGAAGGGAGAGAGAAAGAAAGGGAGAGAAACAGCAACGTGTGGTTGCCTCTCACACACCCCCTACTGGGACCTGGCTCATAACCCAGGCACGTGCTCTGACTGGGAATCAAACCAGCAACCCTTTGGTTTGCAGATCAGCACTCAACCACCAAGCCACATCAGCCAGGGCCATTTAGTCAACTCTCTTGCATCTACATAAGACTGTCCAGCAGCAGAGAAATCATGGCAGGTTAGAGATGATCCCGGCCCCTGGGCAGAGCCTGCGCAGAGCAGGCCCTCAGAAAGCACAAGTGCAATTTGCATTTATGGACTGAAGAAACTGAAGCTCAGAGAGGTGAGGGGACCTGTCCAAGGTCAGGCAGCACTGGTCTGCCAACTCTAAGACCAGGAGTCTTTTTTCCCAGTGTTCTTTCTAGGATTCTTATTTCATCTGAACTGGCTTTTGGGTGCCAATGTGTTCAAGACACATTTTTATTAAACGTAGTTATGCTACACTGTTCAGATGTAGTTAAAAGTACACTTGCGCCTCCCAGTGAACTTACAATTTGATGCCAAGTTGGAAGGAAAGCAGACACCTTGGTGAGATGGGGCAGAGAGGAATTCTTGCAAAGGAAGGGTCTGATGGGGGTCCAGATGCTCCTTCCCAGCCTTTCAGCTTCACTGTAGAAGGGGACACATTTTATTTGCAAATGGAATCTTCGTTTAAAAGGGTAAGGCACACCTATCCTTTTCTCCCCAGCTCTGGCCTTTGAATAAGACTTTCACTTTCGCTCATACAGACTTAGGTATTTTGCAAAGTTCTCAAGAACTGCTTTTCCAAATTAGCATCCTGTCTACTTAAGCTAGATACAAACACTTAGGTATTGCTAAAAAAGAAATAAAGCTTCAATAGTCATAAAAAATGGGTGCATCTCCTGCCCAGCTCCCTAACAATTTGAATAGCATTGCTCATCAATTCAGAAATGAGTCTGACCTTTGCCCGGGGGCATGTGTGCCAGGTATTAAGGACCATTGAGGGACAATCTGTGCAGGATGGGAGGTGACATCTGTTCTGCAGAATGTGACCTGCTTTGTGGGGCCAACCTTTCACCTATTTGACAAGTCCTCATCTTTTTTTACCAGCTGCCTACCCACTGGCTTTCAGCCTGTCTCCGAGGATGGTTCTGGTGGCCACGGAGAAAGCACTTGGCCTTTGATGGGCCTCACACAGCTGTCCACAGCAGCCTTAGCCACTGGGCAAACCTTCGGAAAGGAAAATGCTTAATTTCCAAATGATGGCATGGTATCGACCAGTGTGTGTGCGTGTGAGTGCGTGTGAGTGTGTGTGCTTGTGTGCGGAGGGGGGCAGGAGGAGGGGAGGAAACTAATTTATAAATCACATCTTGCAAACCCTTCCATTCTGAGCTGGTTGTAAACTCATCGCTTCGCTTTCCTCAAGCTCTGATTTATGTATTGGGATCATGGGGTTTGTGTCCCTTCTTCGGGCTGTAAGTTTGGATTTAGCAGGGCGCTCCATAAAAATGTTCGGTGATTTGCATGCTCTGGGCTGATTGAGTTGCATTCTTTATATGACCATTTTTAGATGGATTGTCTCTGCGGGCCTCTGTCCTTTTGTTTCCTGAGGTTCAGAGGTTACATCAAAAACCTCCCTGCCTGCTGCCTGATGTGACCTTTGAACTCCAAAGGGCACAAGATCATGAGGCCATAAAATCAGGCACAAACACTAAAGGTGTCATTCTGATTGTCCTCTGAGGACAGGAGTTTAGGGCTTGATCACGTGATTTGGGGTAAAGGACATCCTCAGAGGGCAAAAAGCAGGGAACACCGTGCGTCTGAATCGCAATCCATAGCAGGGAAGGATATATATAAAAGAGCCTGGGGCGGGGCGGGGGGAGTGGTATCAACATTGCGCAAATTGCTAAGCACGGCAGCTGTACCCTTCAGCCATTTCTGGTAGGATGGCTCTGGGACGGTGGGGCATGCCAGACCTGCAGACCGTCAGATGGAAGACGGTCATTTCTTATTGTGTCACTAGGCAGCAGGAAGTTGTCAGGAAGAGGTCTAGCTTCAAACTCAGGAAGGGCAGCGAAGCCAGATGAAATCTGAGAGCCAGGCTGGGAAGGAAGAGTTCTAGATGAGCTGTTGGTTTGTTAAAAGGGGAAGAAGCCCTGGCTCAGTGTCAAACCTCCAAAGAGTGTGTCATTAGAAAGGGGGGAAATCTATTTGGAATAATGATAAAGGTCTCCTTGTGGCTGGCTGGCATTTCAGGGCAAACCAAAACAAACATACAAGGGGAACGCAGCAGAGCCCTGCAGGGCCCAGGGTGACAAGTGAGGGCTCAGGCTTGGGATCCTCGACACCAGATAAATTACCCAGAATATTCTAAAACCATAAATGAACTTGTACTGATTTATGCAGAGGTTTCCAAGGTCTTTCAAAAATGCATGTGAAGAGCATTTACACTCCCCAGTGGCACGGGAAATGTTCCGCAGCAGCAGAAAGGAGCAGAGCCGAGCACAGGGGAGTCTGCAGCTGCAAATAAGATGCCATTGTGGAAAAAAGCCCTCCAACAGGAGTAGGAGGAGGTGGAGGGGTCGCCCTTGGAGAGAGGTCAGGGACCACTCTGGATTGCACAGAAGGGGAACCCAGCCCCATGATGAAGGGGACCCAGAGACATCTGTCCCCAGATGTTATTGTATGTGCAAACCTATTGGAGGGAAGGGATGTTCTTAAAGAGCAGTGGATGTGTAGAAATCTGAGCTTCCCCCCAAGGTCAAAGAAAGGGGACACTCCTGACCTGAAAGTCCTACTGGAAGCTGTGGGTTTGCAGGCCTTAGAGGGCCATGCAGATTTTTGAGAATTTTAGGCTAAAAACTCGAGAGTGGACTGCAGCTAAGGAATGAGGGTCCAGGTAGAGATGAGAAGAGGGAGAATGAGGGGCTGGTGGGGGGAGGGGGCGGAGCAGATGCAACCAGAAGGGAGATGGCTCTCATGAGGATGGCTGGCTCTTCTCAAGCTGGGGGAGGATGAGAGAATGGAGGAAGGACATCTCCTCTGGACTGACTAGGTTTTATACTTACTCCAGGGCCTGCACATTTACGGTTTTGTTCCTGGGAAGAGCTGAGCAGCTGGAGCAAAACTCTTGTCTGTCCCTACCTGTTAGAGCAGCTATTTTGAAGAGGCGGGGCATGGTTCAACTGGGAATTGACTGGGGAGTTCAAGTGCTTGATGCACTGGCATTTCTGAAGGCTGGCGATGGCCCAGGGTGGCGACCAGGGCTCCTGTCTTCTCTGATCACCGCCTGTCTCCTGACACCTGCTCTAGGAGAGGTCAGGGGGTCTGCCTGGGTTCTTGTGCGTTCTTGGATTTGGACCAGGACAGTTTAAACCTGTGAGTTTTTCTGATGGAAAAGAAGCCACCTGTGGGGGAAGGAGACACATTCCAAGACTGGAGGACAGTCATGAAGAGACAACAATGTAGATTCAGGAGAGCCACTGGGAGCAGGTTGGGAGAGGCCTGAGAACACCTGGTGGGGCTGATTTCTCACAGCAGGGTGGGAAGATGCTCCTTCTAGCCCCCACATGGCTGGTTTCCTGGGTCCGTGGGCCTGCAGTGGGTTGTCTGCCTCTTCCATCTGTTTGAAGCCCACATTTCCTAACAAAATTAAGGTAAATCCCCCACCTCCAGGAAGTCTTCCTGGTCCAGCCAGCCCAGAGTGAGCTTTCCTTTGTGATCACATGGAGTACCATTTGTTCAGCATGTATTGTGCCTGGTCTCCTACTGTCAGTCAAACAGACTACACATGTGTACATGTATTTCTATGTGATTACATGTACGTCGACATCTGAACCCCTTCCACAGACTCTCTTGGAGCAGAAACCTCATCTTCCCTCTCATGCATCCCCCTCTCTGAAAACAGGTCTTGGCTCATGACATATTGACTTCCTGGGGGCACCGCACATGTTCCTTTGAGGGACATCCATTGCATTAGAAGCTCAGTGGGAGAACGATGGATGACTCAAGTCCTCCCAGCTCCCGACTGCAGTGCTCCACGGATCCATGATGTGTAGGATAGCCACACAAATGACAGCACAGTCCCTTGTCACTTCTGCACACTGGTGCTCTCGGGCAGCCTGGGGCCCCAGGGCTCAGTTGTGATGGGTGTTGGGGTGAGGCAGGCCGGGAGCAGGGGCTCTAACAGCTGGGCCTCACCCTCAGAGATTCTGGAGTGAGAGGTCCAGGTTGTTACCCTGGAGTGAGTACTTCTCACGAGCTCCCCAGATGGCTGTACTATGTAGCCAGGGTTCGAGATCACTGGTCTCCATGATGGAGTAAGACTGTCTCCTGACCTCTGGGTTTACCTGTTACCATTCCCACCTACACAAGTCAGCAGTCTCTGAATCTCAATTCCAAATTAGTGGGGAAGGACATTTGATTGGCTCAGCTTGGGAGCAGGTGTCCACTTTGGTCCAATTAACCATGGCTAGAAGGCAGGGATTGGCAGTGTAAGGAACCACAGACCCGACTGTTGCTATTCCTTCAGATTTTTTCAAGATGGACCCTCTAGGGCAGGAGTGTCAAACTCATGTTCACCAGGGTACACATCAGCCTTGTAGTTGCCGAACTTCAAAGGGCCAAAATAATTTTAGGGCTGTATAAATGTAACCACTCCGTAACTGTTAAGGAGTTGAAATTACATTCAGCCCTTTGAAGGCAACCACAAAGCTGATGTGGCCCCCGTGAAAATGAGTTTGACACCCCTGCTCTAGGGCCTGCTGATGGGCTGTGGCCAACTGTCTTTTCAGTGGTGGTCATGCCCTGGTCTGGTGGCCTCACCATACCTGAATCAAACCAGCCTCTGTGTGCATTATAGAACACCCCAGCACCTGGCCTGGTGCCTGTTGCATAGAAGGCAAGTGATAAATATTTGCTGAATTGAATAAACGGGCAGATGGATGGATGAGCAGACCTTTGAGAATTTAGTTGGGGGTGGGGGCGGCGCTGGGTGTGGCGTGACACACCTGATCTGGCCCTGCATGGTGGATGCCTTGGCCACTTCTCCCCTGTTTCTTCCTGTGTCATGTGAAGAGCAACTGGCAATTACAGTGGAATGACAGAATGAGGGACCAGATGACTCCCTGAGAAGTAGCAATGAGACCGCAGACCCAGGGAAGGCAGGGAGCGATAGCGTCTGTAAGTGGGAATGATGCATGAGCGTGCTCTGACATTCGCATCTCTGTGCCCAGCCTCCCTCCCCCTTCTCCTCACATTCTCTCTCCAGATAAAAGGTGCCTGCCACCACAGAATGGCTGTCCCTTCTAGTCAAAACTGGGGGACACAGACAAATGTCACCCTGGTTCTTTAGACCCCTCGATGAATTATGGAAAATGGGAGGAAACTGTGACTGGAGCACACTTAACGAATCCAGGGACTCCAGTGATGGATGGATGGAAATACACATTAATCTACTCTCACTTGCCCCGATGACGCCATTTTTGACCAACCAGGAGCCTCACCCAGAAGCCAACCTGGAGGCAGAGCAGCGCTAATAGGGGTGGGGCAGCCAAGGCACTAATGTTAACCAGATTTCAGAATCTGGACGGTCAGTCCCGCTACAAGTTCATTTAAATGCTCCCTCTAGCTTTTGAATGAAAACAAGACAGGGCTAAAACTTTAATCAATCTTGTGCGGCCACCACAGTCAGGTATGAACAGACACTAAAATGAAAGTCACAGGAGAAGTCCTGGGGAGAGAATTTGCCAGTATGGGTGCATGAACGGGGTGATGCCAAATGGCCTGGAGGTCAAACGGAGGTCTAGGCCGGCAGTTCATTCGGAACGGGGGTGCCAAGATATCGATAGCTCATGCCAGAGGCTTGACCCCTATTTTCGAAGTGTGTATGTGTGTGTTCTCCTGCCCACATGGAAAAATAGATAAGAAACTTTTTTGAAAAAGCCTCCTGTTCCACGTTCACCTAATTAGAGAGTTATTTATGTTAGCAACTAATTTCCATGGGAGGTTAATTCATATTTTGATGTACCTGGTGTTTCTTCACATAGTCAGATTGCTTTAAGTCTGAATTCCTGAACTCGGGAAGGGGTGGGGGTTTTGAAACCAGGACATCTACTTGCTAGGCCAGGCCTGAGGCAGCTTGAGGGTGAGCAGCTAACGAAGGAACGAGGGAAAAGAGAAAGGGGTGCCAGGATCCAGAGACCAGCTAGTCCTCAGGGCTTTGCTTAGCAGCCCTGACAAGGTACAGGGGAGGCCATCTGTCTTCTCAGAGGCCCAGGGGTAGGGAGAGGACAGTGTGCAAAAAGGCCTGGTGGTGGGAAGCCAGGATGCTATGGAGACTTTGGGGACCATCGGTCACATCTGATGTAACTGCAACCCACACCACCCCCCCATGTGATGCCACACCCTCATTGGGTTGGTCTCACTACCCTGGGAAAGGAGAAGAGAGGCCCCATGTTAGGTAAGGCTACCTCTGTCCTGTCTGTCTAGGTAAGTTGATCATGCCCTGCCCACCTGCAGCCACTCTGCTGTCACCTCTTCCTCTCTCTCTCTCTCTCTCTCTCCCTCTCCCTCTCTTACTCTGTTCTTGCCACACTGGCGACCTTGCAGATCTGTCTATGTCAAGACACACTCTCTCTCAGCGCCTTTGCACTTGCTATTCTCGCTTCCAAGGATGCTCTACGCCTGAGTGTGCTCATGGTTCCCTGTCCACTCAACTGTTCATATGTCAGATTTTCAGGGAGGGCTTCCCTGATACCTTATTCTTAAGAAACATGACCTTCCATTACTCTCTGCCCTGTTTTATTTGTCTTCAGAGCACGTAGCACCACTGGTATTATATATGTGTCTGTATGTTATATACGTGTGTGTGTATATATATATATATATATATATATATATATAAGCCCCCACACATACATAATAGACATTTGTTTATTTATTGTCTATTCCCCCCCCCCCCATTAGGACATCAGTCCCACGAGAGCAAGGACTCAGTCCATTTGCAGGCACAGCTCTGAGAACGGTGCCAAGCTTGACCACTTGCGGGCTGAGGGGCGGTGCACCAGCCCTCTGCACGCGGCTGCCCGGACACATGCCCAGGGCAGGGCTCTCTGCTGCCCCTCGGGGCTTCTGGGACACACCTCTGCCTTGGAAGCTGCCCTTGACGCCCTCTGTTCCTTCTCTACTCCTCTCCCTCAGCCCAGAGGAACTTTATCTAGCCTGGGGCAGAGCTGTCTGGCTCTGACAGATCACGTATTCTTCCAAATCTATTATTTATGCCCCAACCTCATGCCCTGAGTCCTTCAGGCCTGAGGCTGCTTACGCTCAGAAGCCAGACTTTGAAACACAGAAAGCTTTTTTCCCCCTTAACCCTATAGTCTCTGCTGTGAGTTTTCAAAAGCCTGTTTTGTAACGCAGAAGTGGAAGCTTGATTCCTTCGACTGCAGTTTGCAGGGCCCTCACTTTCCTGGCGCGGGGTTTGCTGCTGTCCCTGCAGCTGCCTGTATCAGAGGGCAGGCTAATGGGTAGGGAGGAGGGGAAGGCTGGCAGAGCGAAATATTCTCTGCCACACACTGTTCGACAGAGGAACTCCCACTAAGTATTGTAAGTATAAATGACCTCAGTAAAACCTCTTTAAAAGCACGAACTGGCACCAAGGAATCAACAAATATAACTAAAAATAATAAAACCCGGCGTTGCTGGATGTGTGGAAACACATGCATTGCCGATGTTGCACTCATCCGCCCCAACCTTCCTAGAGAGATCGGTCTGGCTACAGCTAACAAGAGCCGTGAACTAGCTGATCCCCTGGTAATGCATTGGTAACGTCCCTGGTAATTCCCTCCGGGGAATATACTCAGTGAGTATAAGCCAGAAGGAGCGAATGAAAAACTATAATTTGTTCAAAGGCAATCACAGCATTATTTAGCAACAATGAAAACACCCAGGACAGCAAAGTGGGTAAGCAGAGTGTGATCTGTTAAGATGATAGGGTTAGCTAAGTTTTGGGGGCCAGGGCAGGACAGCTGCTTTAACAGACAACACCAAGCCTGAGTGGTTTATCACAGTATAAGTTTTTATTTCTTATTTTTCTCTTTAAGGTGTGCACTTTATTGAACTGGACTCGTCAGTGTACAGGTAAACCTGCCTGCCTCCACCCCTCAACCCTCTCCCAGGAGGATCGAAAGCCTTCCTACATCTCAAGTTGGGGACACAAAGGGGGGCTATGATGGCTGACCATTCAAAATAAAACAAAAAGAACAACTATGAAGGTGAAGAATACAAAATTTAGATTCCATAGTCCAGTGTGGGTCAGTTTCTGGGGAAAGCCGTTTCCCTACTCCGCACTGTCACTCCGGGACCCAGGGTCCTGCCATTTGGGGGCTGCACCACTGTCTCTCTGAATCCGACGGGTGGATGAGGGAAAAGGGGGATAACAGAATAGCCAGGGAGATTTCATGAACCAGATCTGGAGGTCTGGAGGTAACATTACATCTACCCATATTCTTGTGGTGAGAATTCAGTCATCAGGCCACATCTAACTGCAAGGAAGCCTGGGAAATGTAGTCCCACTACGTGCGGGGGAGAAAGGGCAATGGGGTTCGGTGAGCACACAGCACCCAAGGACTGCCGCATTGTTAAATGACATGCATGCAGACTCTACGGACACATGGGAATTTGAATATTAAATAATGTTAAACAGAAAAAACGGAAGACTAATTAGGACTAGGTACAAGTAACTATGTAACTGCAACTATATATATTCACCAGCTTAGTAAGGATGTTAGGGCACTGTGGGCTTTGTAGCTGTGTGGGGTCTTTTCTTCCTCCTGTGACATGGAAAAGTGTGATGTGGAGGAAAGAAAAGCAGACATGGAATCGTGCGACAAGAAGCTGCGTGCCATTGAGCTGTTTGCCTTTTCGAGACTTTTTCATGAAAAATACAGAGGCTTTTCTCAATGACTTTTTTTCTGGCTCTAAAATAAACCCCGTTCATGGTAGACCATTAGAAATATATACTTTAAAGCTGCGCAGTCACGGTTCAACTCACTGGCAACTGCTTCGGCGTTGCTGCCCGGTCTTTCCTTCTGAGCCGATGGTGACGTGTTTGAGATTGCACACAACACACCATTTTGCAGCCAGGATTTTTCACGTAGCACGATCTCATAAATATTTCCCTTGCCACTAAAATTGCTCAAAAATGTTCCATTCTATTGATGTGCCATCCCTTAAACCACTCTCCTCTTGGGGGACATAGTTTCCATATTTTCCTGGTATCAATTACTCTCTAAGGAACGTCTTTTCTGTACATCTCAGCCCACATTTCTGATTACTTCTTAGGAGAGGGTCTTTTAAGCAGAATTACCAGGTCAGAGAATATAACTGTTTTCAGGGTTCTTGATACGCATTACCAAACTGCCTTCCAGAAAGGTCATATAATTTATATTCCTCTCTCACTTCACCTCGGTAGCATGTGGAACTACCAATTTTTCCACTTATTATTAATGTGATAAGCAAGAGGCTGTGTCTAGTGACTTTTTAAAAAATTTCTTTGATTACTTCTTGGGGCTGAATCACTTCTCTTGTGTGTATTGGTCAGACATTTGTACTTTCTCTTTTGTAAATTGTCTATTCATAACCCTGACCCATTTTTCCGTTTCTTTTTCTTATTGATTTCTATGGATTCCTTATATAGGAAGAATATTGACCTCTTGACTATCATGCATGTGGCTATTATTTTTCCAGTTTGTTGTTTGCTTTTATTTTTAATTTTTTATATATAGGCATTTAAAATATTGATGTGATATAATCTGTTTTTTTACCCAAGTCTTATAAAGATGAGGAGGGAATGGATTTTTGAGGAGCAGGGAGGGGAAGTGGGAGGCAGTACAAGACAAAATTAAAATAAATTACATGCAGGCATTGCCTAGAGGTTTCAGTTCTCCTTTGTCCCCTTGTCCCCCTGTCCTCAGACGAGAGCTGGCTGGATTCAGCGGTGAGTCAGCTGACAAGGGATGTATTGAGCTTCTGCTCTAGATCTTGGTGAAACACTGAAACAGAACAAACTGTTTTGCGGTCAAGGAAAAAAGACCACAACTCACAAAAGAGCCACGTGAACGGAGGCAATATATGGCCAGTGACCGCAGGGGTCCCAGAGGAGCTGATAGGAGTCGTGCATGCTCCTGAAAAAGCAAAGGCCAATGAATCCACGCCCTTTATTTGGGTGTGTGACCAGGTTAGAAAAGAAAATGGAGAAATCGCAGCAGTCGACAGGTTCAGAATACAGAGAAAGAATCAAGTGTAGGTGTGTGTCTCCTTACCTGAGGGAGAACAGGCACTCTGCCACACCAGGGACTAATGCAGGCGTGAGAAATGTGAGAAATGGGCACATGTGTTTGTCAGTCCTAGACAGCTCTCTCCCAGGAGCAGAACCTTAGGGATGGGTTTGAGAGGAGAAGGTTGGGAAGAAAAGGAGCAGGAGGAATGGAGATATGGCTGGATGTTTTGGTGGCATTTGGTGGAAACTGGTGGCAAAAGTTTCCATCATAGAAACTTTTAGATGACAGTGGTTTTCAAAAGATCACATGCTCCCTATGTTTAATCAGCCCCGGGTGAGCTTGATCTGTGATTTTTCATCACACCTGGATTTGAACAGTTCTCTGTAAATGGAAAATGACTTACCCTCTTCCTTTCCTATGGCTTTGACCACCTCTGTCCCCATAATATCAACCTCCGGACTCGAGTGCTCCCAGCCTTCCTGCTTTCCCGATGTTTCCCTTTCCATTTCAAAACCCAGCCAAGTCAGGTTGCTCAGCATTCAGAAAGCTGTGAGTCTAGACAAGAGATTATTAAGTGGTTTTTGGGTTTTTTTTCCCGTGGAAGGCAATGATGAGAAAGCAAATATTCACTCCACATGGCCCTGGGTAATTTTTTTTTTTCTGTCGTCCTTCAGGATGATGAACAATGCGTGAATTTGGCCCACAACTGAGGTTTCATCACACCCCTCTGGTGAGGGTGCTGCGTTTTGGAGGAAGTCTTAAACAAGCACCTCAGCAGCAACGCCTCTGAGCACACCGCTGTGGATTTGCAGGGGAACTCTGGCTGCTGCCCCAGGAGCAGACTCCTCCCACGCTGTTCCCACAAGCGCTTTTATCACCAAGTTATTAGACCATTATGGTCTCCAATGATCTTTTACCGCCGTTGATTTTTTGTTGTTGTCAGATATGAGGAAAATGGTGTGTAATTCGATCCAAAATGCTCTTGTTCATTTTAATCTATTGTTTTAATATACTATGCCTCCCTGCCATTACCCTTCTCTGGCAGGGTCCCAGGGCCCTGTGGAGACAGGGCAGGCCTGGAATGGGCCAGGCACTTGGGGGCTTTGGTGCAAGGTGTGGTTGTGCGTGTCTTTGCCAGGCGGGGCCTCAGAGCCGGAGTGGACCCTGGAGCTCCCTGGGAAGAGGCGCTAACAAAACGCAGAAGAGATTGTTGGAAATGTTACAAGCTAAATTCCTCCTCTGTCATAGAGAATGCACATGACTTGATATTATCCATTGCTGTAAATCAAGACATTGAGATCTAAGCATATTGTTTAGAATTGAGCAACTTTATTATCAGAATAATAAAAAAAAAAAAAGGTTATAAGGAGTTTCCTCTGAAGTGGGGGAGGTGAGATGAAGAGCTTTACTTTTTTATTTTATGCCAGTCTATACTGTTTGAATTTTTTGATTGTGTGCATATATTATTTTATAATGTTTTCAAAAATATATTTATAAAAAATTGGTGTTAACGATCGATGGAAAGAAAGCCCTAGTGAAAGAATTCTTTTCTCTGCTGGTGACATTTGCTAGCTTGGGTCTTTAGCTGATGATGTGTCTACTTGTTCTGTGGGGGTCGCTACCCTGCGGCTGCGCCCCTGTTCTTTGCGTTGACACTCCATCATTCGCAATCAACGTGTGCACTTAGCAGTGCTATTTAAGCCTTAATAAATATTGTATCCACATTAGCGGGGTGGTATGGAGAGAAATGGGAGCTCACAAGAGAGGGACTTATCTTGTCAGGACTGTTGTCTATATATTTGTCTAAGAGATGGACGCAGAGAGGAAGCAAATTTTCACTGAGACTTTGGAAAACTCAATGGAGAAGCTCACAGCTCCCTTACACATTTCCTCAGGAATGGGAGGAAAGTCAATGGCTCTCTGGGATGCCCAGGGCTTACGGACCTGGCCCCAAATAAATCTGCCTTAATCTGTCTCTTCCATTTGGCGTGTAGGCCGTGAATGTCCTCAGCAACATGGTCACTTAGAGGCCACAGCGTCTGGGCACTTCTCAGAGCCTTTCCCATGGAAAGTCAGGTCCCTGCCTTTCCACTCTAGCTGGCATTGGGACTTGCCTCAGCCATGGGATGATGTGCTCTACCAGGAGCTAGCTCTCCCTGACTCACACCTGAGGTTCAGGGTCCCACTTTCCAGTTGGAACTCTGCTCACACCCACCCTGTTTCCATCAGTCCTCAGGCAATGACTGTGCTGCTAACACTTGGTTAGTTCCTGATCTCACTTTTGCTTTGTTGAGCGGCTTCTGGCTTCCCTTTCTCCTGAGCCTGGCCCTTCTCATTCTCACTGATTCCCACTTGCCTCTAAATCTCATGTCCCACCCTTTGCAAGATAAGATGCTGGCAACACAAAAATAAATAAGGTTCAACCCTTGTTTCCAAGGAGCTCCAAAGGCACTGAGGAAATGGGAAGTTGTGGGGTAGGTCTCAGGCCAGCAGGAAAGCAAGACAACATGGGAGGGCTCAGCTGAGACCCCAATTCAGGCATGTGTCTTAAAAGGTAAGTAGGAATTCATCAGCCAAAGAAAGGTATTTGAGAAAGAAGAAAGAACATCTGTAAAGGGCTAAGGGCAAAAAAGCCTTTTGGTCCCTGCTTGTGGCTCTCTGAGACTGGGCTCTAGGATGTGAGGCTGGATGGTAAGAGGCTAGAGAGGTGGACAGATTTCAGGTCAACAAAAGCCTTGAAAGACATGCTAAAGACTTCGGACTTTGTCCTAGAGCGTTGGAGAAATATTTCTGCATGTATGTGTGGTGGCATCAAATGCTTGGCTCTCCGCTTTTCTTCTTGTGAGTGAGGACCCAGGTGTGGAGCAGAAGAGGCAGAGTACGACAGAGTATGAAACCAGAAAATTCGGTGTTTGTGCTGCCAGTCACTACCAGAACCAATAATTAGAGACAAGAATTGAATCTTTATGGGTGCTTTATTCAGATGGCTGGCAGTCTGAGAAGATGGGGGGTCGTATACCCTCAAAAACCATCTTGACATCTCATTTCAAGTTGAGGTTTTTGTAAGGAAAAGAAAGGGTAGGTAAGAAGATTGGGAAAAAAGTTAATTGGATAAGAGTTGCAGTTTGGCTGTGATTTTCCTAGTACTTCTTTATCTGTTGATCAATAATTCTTTATCTGTATCACAGGTTCAGTAACTGGAACACAATGGCTCAGATACCACCTTCATGGCTTGCAGATGCCCTGGGGCACAAAGGTTGACTTGTTTGTGGACCTCCTGGGGTCTCAGGGAATCAACAGGGTGGATGAACAATGATAGCAAGGTTGATGCAGAATCAGATATGGCACCAGCCTGTGGGCTCTGTGGGGATCGGGGGAGACAGAAAAGGAACAATGGCCTCTGCCAGAACTTCTGTCTGGGAGAAAGCTGCCCTTCCAGCTCTCCTCCTGATAACAGACAATTCAGTTCCTCCCCATATGTCCTTACTGCCTTTCAGGCAGCTGCCCCAGCACTGGGGCTCAGAGTCAGTGATTTTGCATAAGTATGTGGGTGGGCCCTTTAAGAGGAACTACCTGGGATTTCAGCAGTTTCTGTCTTCCACAGCCTCAATCCCTATGGGTTTTCCCAGCCAGAAGTTATGGGGACTTTTCCTCCTGGCACTGGGACTCTGGGCTGGGGGTCTGATGTGGGGCTGGGACCCCTGGCTCCTCAGGGAAAACCTCTGCAGAAGAGACACCCCTCCCTATTTTTATCTGCAACATGTGGGTGTGGGAACCATCCTGTTCTGAGGCACCACCCTGACCTTTCATTTAGCTAGATTACAGGTGGTTCTGAATGATTGTGTTCTGTAGGTTAGTTGTAATTTTGATTGTTGGTGGGTGATGGAATAGCTCTAAGAGCAAAAACTAAGCTTTAATGTTGAAGTAGAAAACTTGGTGTTCTTTTGTGATTGTTGAAATTTCCCCTGGCAGGAGCCCTACAAAAGACCCAAACACATTAGGACCAAGGCAGTACTGTTGGAATGAGCATTTTGTTTCTCAATTTGATTACTCCGGACATGTACACCTGATATTGTGATTTACAATAAGAAGGTCATACAGGGTTTGGTCTTCTTCCCCGACACAGAGCTCCAAAATGCCATAGAATTTCTTAAGTGATGAGAGCTTAATGTTGTCTTATGTTAATGAGATGACTTTTGGAAAGCACCTGAGGAAGGGGTTTGATTGCCAGGAGAACCAACGAAGTGCTGAGAGTCTGAGAACTCTCAGTCCCGCCCCCGGGGAGGGGTGAAAGACTGGAGTTTGAGTTTAATCACCCACGGCTAGTGATTTAATGAATCATACCTGTGTGAGGGGCCTTCATGAGGGCTTCTGGGTGTTGAACACCTGGAGTTCGGGGAGAGTGGTGCTCTTAGAGAGCACGTGGAGGCTCTGGTTCTTTACCCGCATCTGGCTTTTTGCATCTCTTCCATCGGACCGTTCCTGAGTCCAGTAAGTAAAGTGTTTCTCTGAATTCTGTGAGCTCCTGTGGCACATTAATTGAACCGGAGGAGGAGGTTGGGCAACTCCAATCTATAGCTGGTCAGTCAGAAGCTCAGGTAGTGAGGTGGGCTTGTCAGTGGAGCCTGAAGCAAGGTTGGGGGACGTCTTGTAGGACTCAAGGAACTGAGTCCTCCACCTGAGGAGTCTGATGTTGTCTCCTGGTAAATCGTTTCAGAATTGAGTTAAATTGTGGGACACCCAGCTGGTATCTGAGAATTGCTTGCTTGTCGCTGGATGTGTGGGAAAACCACCCTGCCCCACATTGGAATTTGGGGACCCCATAGTATGCCTTGGAGTATTCGTTTAAAACAGTCACATTACTTGATAATGTTATTGAACCGTATTGTATATGTGCCTTGACTCCCAGTTGGATTATTAGCTTTTGAAGGAAGTGACTTGTCTTACCTTCAGGAAAACTCTGGAAATGGACATTTTCGGTACTCTATTGCCAGTCATTGAACTTCAACTACAGTGTGTCAGCACATTCAAAAAAGGTCTGATAAAAATGCAAACTTTATGCTGTTTCCAGTGACTTCAGCTCAGTAAAAATAAGCCGGGAGGGGAAAATAAACTTTTTTCCCCTAAAACTTCATACAGGGAGAAAGCAAAGCTTCCCAAATTTCTTGGAAATGGTGGTGGATTAGGAATGTGAGAAGCTAAAGGTGGCCGTGAAAAAGAACAGGGCAATTGGGAAGCACAGAGAGATTACCTTCATCAGGCTTGGAGGGAAAGCGATAGAAGTGCAGATCTAAACCTGCCTCTGGATCCCTCCGCTGAATGGAAACACCTGGAGGCAGGATCAATTTCACGTTAGATGATGACTACATTTTCCCGTCTTCCTCCCCCACTTCTTTCTTCACAGGTACGAGTCTCCTAAACTGTAAGGCAATGGGCAGAGGGCAGCTTGTCCCAGGCTAGTCTCCTGAACCTGTCCCCGAGCCCCCTCTTCTGTGACTTCCCACTGAGCTAAGGCAGCCCAGCCCAGGCTCTCCTGTCGCTGCTTCTGTGCTAAGCCCTTCCCTGTTTCACTGTCCCCAGCTTTAATAAACTACCTTTATAATCAAGAAATGATAATAACAGTAACCCTCCCAACGGGTGGTAGCAGATTCATGAGTGAAGGTAATTCTCCTGGGGTGGAAGCCTGCCTTTCAGTTCTCCATCTACCTGCTTCCCCTCCTTGAAGACTTCCGATCTGACCCTCCTCCCCACCTGGGGCTATTTCAGTCACTTCCTGGGAGGAAGCTGATCTGCTGACATGCGTTCATCCTACTTGTGATGATGACTTCATACGTAATCTTAGCACAGATTAGGAACGTTTTCAGAGAACCCCTTTGAAATGAGTGCTCCAGGGAGCCTCTTCGCCCTGCTGGCATGAGTGTAGACTGGGGTAGCCTCACTGGGCAGCCATCCGTCCATACTTGGCCAAGCTAACCATGCACCTACCTAGAGCCAGCAATTCCTTTCCCGCTATTCACCTCATGGTTAGTCCCGTGGAAAACAGCACAAGAATAACTGTGTTTCAGGTACTCTCAACTGTAAAACTACTTTTACCTGCCCTGGATTTAACCCTAAAGAATGCCCTGCGCATGGCAGGATTCAGAGAAGTCAGCATGGTTGCATCAACCACCAGAAAAGCAGCCACCCCATCTGTGCGCATAAGATTTTCCACTGCAGAAGGGACAAGGTTATTTTTGGCTTCTCAGACTTGTGGTTAGAAAGGAGCTGTCCCAGGAGGAAATGTCTAGCGTGGCTTCATCCTGAGTGCTGTGTGGCTAGATTTGTTCTGAGAAATGCAGCTCCTTCTCTGCAGAGGGACCAGCTGCCATTTGGGCTCAGTGGGCCGTGAACTGTCCATCCTCAGCTCATGGATGACGAGGGCCTGGGGCCTCCTGTGCTCTGCTCCGCTCTGCCCAGTGGGTGGAGGTGGACCCCCCGTAACTCAGCAGTGCCGCAGGTCTCACACTCGTGACTTCCTGTCCCTTCTGCTGGACCTGCCATAGAGGAAGCTGAGACCCAGGCAGAAAGTGGGAGGGTTGTGGATGGTTCTCCTGAAAATCCAGTAAGAGTGGTGAAAGTGAAAGTATTAATAATAACAATGATAATGATGACTTTGAGGATCATTTAAAACTCAAACAAGGATACTCAAAACTAACTCTGTTAGAAGATACACTTGTAGCCACAGGTTCCTACCAACACCAGGTACCATTTTTGCAGTTTTCATTTTGCAACCTTTGGCATCCTTTAAAAATTCATTTTTGTGGGCACTTTTTTATTTGTCTACCAGTAACAGCTGCGCCATCAAAGCTAGTGGCTGAGTAAGGCTGCATGACTGGGTATTCATGGGTGGGCCCTGCCACAAGTGCCGTGACATGGCTCCCTCCTTTCCCTGGGGAGTCCATGTGTAATAAGCACTTTCATATACTTTTACGTGGGCTTTAGAGCGGACGGTCTGGGCTCAAATCCTCCCTCCATTACTGTGTTACCTAAGGCGGGTTACTTAACCTCTCTGAGGCTTAAGTTAAAAAGTATTTTAATTAAATTTACTGGGGTAACATCAATAACATTGTATCAACTCCATGTATACAACTTTATCATATGACAACTGTATACTCTGTGCTCACCACCCCAAGTCTAGTCTCTTTTTGTCACTATGTATTAAACCCCCTTTGCCCTCTTTGCCTTCCCTCACCCACCCCTTCCTGTCTGGTAGCCATCATTCCCAGACTTCCTTTCTAAAGTCGTCGCTATCTTTAATAGCACCTCTCTAAAGCCTACTTTTTCTCCATTTCCCCCCACAACCTCAGCCCTTACCTGTGCCAACTCTTCCAAATGCCTTCATTATACAGCTCGGTGTTTTACAAGTTTAGCTGGACACTAGACTCTCTAGGAAAGCTTTAAAATGTAGAAATTATAGCAGATTACAACAATGGCTGCAAGGTTTCACTATGGCAATGTGATTGTGCCGCGCTTCCCATTAAAAGGTGGAGTCTCTTTCCACTCCTACATCTGTGAATGTGGGCTGGACCTATTACGGTTTTCTTTGGTACAGCAGAAGCGACTCCCCAGTTCCATGCCTAGGCCTCAAGGGCTGTCCAAACAAAAGCCACCTTAGACTGGCCAGTCCTGAGGCATGTGGGGAGCTGACTCCAGATGTACCAGTGAGCCCAGCCAAGACCAGAAGTGCCCAGGTGAGACCAGTCCAAATTGACAACCAACAGGATTGTAAGCTATAGCAAGATTGTTTCTTTTAAGCTACTATGTTTTAGAATGGTGTTACACAGCAAAAGCTAACTAATACATAAATCTGATAGGTTTGGATGGGACCTGAGTGTCGGTACATTTTAAAAGCTCTCTGGGTGATTCTCATGTGTGATCAGAATTGAAAACCACCGTCTAGATGAGGGTACCTGGTGCTTCACGGGCTCAATCATAGGTGGGACTTTCACTTAGGCTGAAGGTTACCTAATGGAACTCCTTTCATATTCAGGGATATTGAAGTTTAAAATGAATAAAAGAACTCTTTAATGTATTAATTTATAGAGAATAATAAGCTAAGCCCTGGCTGATGTGCCTCAGTGGATTGAACACTGGCCTGTGAAATGGAAGGTCATGGGTTCAATTCCTGATCAGGGCACATACCTGGGTTGCAGGCCAGGTCCCCAGCTGGGGGCGTGCAAGAGGCAACCAATCAATGTTTCTCTTGCACGTCGATGTTTCATTTCTCTCTCTTTCTCCCCCTCCTCCCGTCTCTCTAAAAATAAATAAAGGAAATCTTTAAAAAGAAAAAAAGAGAAAAGTACTTTTTAAAAAAAGAAATAGAAAACAATAAGCTAAGAAGTGACCTATACTAAACATTAAAATATCTTCAAAATCTTTTGACAAAAGAGAGAAGGGACTTTAGATATAATCTTTAGATATAAGCTATCGCAACCTAACCTTGTCAGAGAGAAACTGAAGCCCAAAGAATTCAACAACTTGCTCAAAGCCATGTAACTAATTTGTGGCAGAGCCTGGAATCCAAATGAGGTCTCCTGGCTCCAAATTTGTTTGTTTTTCTTGATTCTTCTGTATGGTGACAATAACGTGATCCTCTTTTTGGTTTACCACACATGGACTTCTATGAAGTCTGTACAAGGAAAATGTTAGGGCAGGTTATCTCTAAAGTTTTAATGGGTTAAGAATAAGGCAGTCTGACAGAGACAACCCTCACATTTTGTGATTGCTAACATGAATGACAGATTTTTTTCATTATAAAGTGTGCCTTGTATCCTGGCAGAGGTAAGAAGTTGCAATCTTACCAAGCTGAGCAACTTTGCTGTTCTTTATAAAACCACAATGGGTCATCATAGTAGAGGGTAAAGACACTTAATCCTTTCCATGAGAAGAGAAAAAAAGCCAAATGAGCCATGGTCAATGAATGAAAGCAGTTTATTTGACATTAATTGCAGAATTTACAGCACTACCATTTAATGATAGGAATAAAAATAGAAAGAATCCAGTGTAAGCAATGTTGCAGACAAAACATCAGGGTGGGAAATGAGCAAATTGAAAATGCAATTAACATTTAAAGAAATCTTCCAAAGGACTGGGAGTTTATCAAGCAGTGGGTAGCCCCTTGCTAACGGTGTGTGATCCTCATTCCCACCAGGATTTCAGGGCAGCCACTGAACATACACCCTGTTGACCATCCTTGGAAAATCTTTCAGCACAGTCTGACTTAACATGTCGGAGACAGGGCAAAATCTGGGTTATAATATGCTTTGGAAATTTAGCTCAGGGTGAAAAGAAAATAAGAATGTAGATTAACTAGGGTTTTCTTTTTTTCAAAACAGAAAGGAATGCCAATTGAAGGGGCGTGTTTTCCTGATTTTAAATATGAGCGGTGATGTCAAAGGGATTGACTATAAAAATGAAAGTTTAAAGTTCCTCCCCCCACTACAACTTTCTTCAAAATAGTATCTGTAAAAGCAAGGAACCACAACCAGAGGTGTGCACGTGACTCTTTGATCTCTTGTCACCTTGGACTCTGGAAAGAGACCTATGAAAGGTAGCTGGATTTCTACAAAGCCTTGGGTTTCTGGAAGGACTGATCTAGACACCACTTGGCAGAGTGTGGCCTATCACAGGGAAGGTTAACTACTGTGTAGCCATTTTCCCCATGGCTTAAAGAGTCTCTTCTTTCCATTTTATAACTTTAAATAGAGCTGGGGCAAATTCTTCTCTCTTTCCCTCTTCCTCCCTTTCCTCGTTTGAGTCACCTTGAAAACCATAAAGTAACCAAAAGACTGGAAGAAAGGATTCAAGCCCCACAGGCCAGCATGTGAAGAGAAAGGACTGACTTGACCCTGAGAACAAAAATTAATGAAAGAGAAGATACTGGAACGTGTTATCACTCCAGTGGGAGGATGGCCTCTCTAGTAAGAATTCATTGACTAAGAAAGAATCTACAGTTCCTGTACTCATAAAATGTTAATTTGGGTAGAAAGATCACAATAGGAAGGATGAAAAAAATGGCCAGGCTCTTTATCTGTAGTCTAGAAAAACACCTTCTTGGAGAAAAGCAAAGGCTGAGGAGAACTAATTGAGATGTTGGTCAATCCCTTATTATCTTTGCCCATGAAGTTCTCTGGCATCCTAGCTCAGGGGAGAAGAGACTGCCGTGCTGTAGGATTGAGAGGGGGAAATAAGATTTGGTGATTGGAGGTATGGATTGGAAGAGAAACCAGCACTGAGATCATGCCTAGACCATCTCAGTCTCTGCCCACCAAACTTAGATGGCATCAGTTTGCCAGTGTCTCCTTATTTCAGGGATTCCCGTCGGCCAGGTGTCTTACAACCTGTCATGGTAGGAAGTTTGCTGGTACCATTTAGACTAGTGTAACACTAAACAACACAGGAAAGAAAGGAAATAATTTAGCTTCAAGAAGTATCTGCTAATGAAATAATTTAGCTTCAAGAAGTATCTGTATCTGTTAATGACATAGAAGTATCTGTTAATAATAGTCTTTGAATTCTTAACTTACTACTGTAGCAGGTTCCCTGTCATAATCCGAGGAAGGAAAAAACCGAAACAAAACACCTGGTCTAGACAGTAAACAGATGCTTAAGCTAAATGCCAAATTGGAGACAAAGCAAGGAAAGTGAAGGGTAAAAAACCCAAGTTCTATAGCTTTTGAATAGGTCTTTCAAGCAGAGATAAAGCAGGCATTGATGGGCTCTTTTCTTGGCTCAGTAGCTGTGGATCAACCTGTCCCCTAAGCAAGATGCAGAGCATGGGCAGCATGCATGGGCCCCGGAGACAGTAGCCAGGCATGAGAGGCAGTGGGGTCTCCTCTTCCCTCTTGTATTTTTCCAGATCAAAGACCTGGGAATAGCTAAAGTATAAGTCAGACACCAAACAACAGAAAAACCCATCCATCACTTTCTCTGTTTTCCAGTCATCTGCACAAATTATAGATAGAATAGCTAAACCAGGATGCAGAGGAAGAGTGATAAGGGGGGCTTGATTGGAAAGAACCCCTGCTTTGGGCCATGGGAATCTGGACCCTTTGCAGTAGTCAAGGTGGAGGAAGACACTTGCAGGGATGGCGCAGGAAAAGCCAACCAGATGGGCCACCCACAGCCTTGGCTGGTGGAGCCCAGCTTGAGGAAAACTGAGTGCTGTGCCTGGTGGGGCACAGAAGATTGAGAATTACTATTTTCTCTGCTTGCCTTTTCTGTAAGAGGGGGCCTGCCATCATGCTGGCATGTGCTCAAGGCCAAAGGATCTTGGAGAAGTGCTGGGGTCAAGACAGGGTGAGGTGGGAAGATTTGGGCCCAGCTCTCTTTAAACAAGCAGATAGTTATGGAGATCTCTTCCTAGTGCCAAAATCTACCTTCTAGCCCGTGACCTTTCATTTCCGAGGCCAGGCCCACATTCCCACCATGAGAGCAGGAGCAAAATCCAGGCCAAGCTGAGGTCAATTCCACAGCTCTGTGTCTCCAAGGAAAAGGACACCCACGGGCACAAAGCATCGAGTAAAAACCCTTTAATAACAAAATAACATTCGCCATGTAGCTACGTCAGTTGTCTGGAAAACTCAGCTTACACTTGATTTAACATATCACTTTCACAAAGTTTAAAAACAAATTTTAAAAAAAGGACATAAGATGGCATAACAAAATATACCTCAAATTTCATAAGACAAGTCTTCTTGGCAAATCCTAGCGGGCCAGACCCGGGTGTTGCTCCTAATGAAACGGGCTGGGTCCCTTCCCGTCTCAGACACTCCTCTGTTTACTTCGGATGCAAAACGCATTTGAACCTGGCAAGTACTACAGTATCTGCATCGGGAGGAACAGTCTGTGGGTCTGTGAGTGTGAGGAGAACTTGACTGAAACAAATAGTCGATTCGGTTTATTACGGAAGAACACAGAAAACTTTCTGGAAGATTAAATACTATTACAATCATTAACTGTCTTACAAAAGCCAACTTAAAATTCTTGTATCCATTCCCATCTTTGGCAGGTTCATAAGGGAAAAAATTTAAAAAAAAAACTATCTATGACAAAGCTTTCATGATCACAATCTACTTTATAAGGCCAAAAAAATGTTTCTTTGTGTCATTCACGAAAGCCCACTCCCAGGGCAGCCTCGCTGACAGGTGAAAGGAAAGCTGTAGTGTTGGTGACTTCCGACGTTTTGCACAGCAGGTGGCTGCTTCCCTACCACTGCGCTACACTCCCCTGTGCAAAGTGTGCGGGCGCTTGATTTGGCTTTATGTCAAGCGTTTTGGTTTGGGAAATAGGTATGAAACTTGAGAGTGGGCCCCAGAACCGAAATATAAGACAGTACAAGTTTGCCCAATCCAATGCAACTGAAAATACTTTTGGGAGATATAGAGGCCTCAGATAACTGGGGAGTTTAAACCAAGATGGTTTCCCTAAACTGGGGTTCAAAACTTCCTTCAGCACTGCCCCCCGCCCCCTACTTAGGATAGAGGTAACACTGTCCGGCAGGAAAGAGCAAGTTACAGAGTCGTCTCTGACTCCAGAGAGGAAGGAGCGTGATATGGCCGCTCAGGTGACGGTGTGGGGAACAGCCATCTATTTTTGCCCGAATCACTGGCATAGTTGGTGGAGAGTGGACCCAAAAAAGCCATAGAATAATTATTGATATTGATGCCATTTGAGTTTCTACCGGGAGTTGACCTGACAACAAAATACTAAAAGAAACCAAGCACAATCAAAGTGGCCATTCCCAAGCAGGGATCCAGGAGAGGCTTGAGCGGGATGAATTCACCTGTCCATGTACATGGCCAGTTAGGTCTGAGGTCATGGACACAGAGCCAAAATGATGCCTTTCAGTGGAGACTGAAAATGCAGAGTCAAGTTGTCCTTCAGCGCTTGTTTCCAAACCCCTCTCACATAGCGTGAGGCAGCTGGGTCCTGAGGATCCCAGCTGGGGACGGCACGCTGGCCAACTCAAGCTCGGAACGGCCTTTCTCATACAACTTGAACCTGGTCCCATCTGACTCATTTTGAAATCCCAACAGATGTAAAGGTATTTTTGAAGTGAGACATTCCCCAATAAAACCAATGTGACCACCGTCTGAGGCTGAACTGTGTACATTTTCACAGTTTAATGCATACAGGACTGTTCCACAACCGCTAACAGACGGCGCCCATGCACAAATAAAGTCCACTGAGCCGAAGGGGGGGATCTAGTTCCAAACGAAATGTTGCTATTAAGACCACAATGCATCACACTGCTAACTTTTTAGCCTCATGCATAAAATTATAGCACTGATTGGCAGTTGCTAATTATAATACTACACTGTTAACACAGAACAATTAATTGTTCAGACCAAGTAGCACAAATGGAGAAAATAATCATTTCTTTTTCAACAGAGCAAATGAACACAGATTGTTTCTTCAGCAAAATATGAAACTGTAAACTTTGGGCTCATTCTGCAACTTTCCCCAATCCAGAATAAATAAAATCCAAAGGGGAAAAAAAAGAACATACATTTTTTTTTTTAAGCGCACCTTTTCGTCTATTACAAAAGCACAACCTAAAACGTATAAAGCTTTTTTTTTCTTTTTCTTTTTTTAAATCACAGTTACCAAAAGAAAACAGTGAATAATTTATTACATACGCTATAATAACATTACTCTAAACACTATTATCTATGAGGTATATCTGAGAAAATTCGGTAAGGAATTGCGCGGTCTGCATTGCCAACATGCCCAGGTTCGCATTAAAGCTTTGGAACCGTGAAGAACTAGAAAAGGGGGAAGGGCGGGGGGAGCAGAGAGAAGAGACAGAGAGAGAACCTTTGGTATTAGTACAAATCTTGTTCTTTGCAGGGTTGCATTGCAAAGCACCACAGTACAATAAGCCCACCAATTTACTGTATGGAGGCCCAGTTGAAGCTGAGGTATTCACAGGAAGGATTAAAAAAAGCAGAGAGGTCCAGACTGGCTAAATCGTTGCTTTGGTTCAAGCAAGGCACTCGTCCCATGGTTATGTCACACTTTGCAAGTGAAGCATGAGGCTGAGGGGGGTTGCTGAGAAGGGGTCTGCCAATTAGGGATGTTTTCTGTGTTCAGGCTGCCATCGCTCTCTTTAGGTCCCCTCTTGTAGGGGCCTGGCGGTGGGAAGGCGGTGTTGACTTCTGGGGGAGCACTCTGCTGCTTCGCGACCGGATCTTTGTTGTGCCTCCCAGGTGTTCTGAGAATCTGTTTCCAGTAGGAACTGGGGAAGAAAACCAGTGCAATTTGCTGTTTGGAAGGAAGGCCTTACAAGTCTGCCATGGATCGGGGAAGATGGAGCTTGCAGCTTGTTTGGACAGGAGGGAACTTTGACATGTCAGTAGGGTGCTTGGACACTGTAGAAACGGGGTGAGTGGGTTTCCTAACAGAGGCCAATCTGTCTCCTAAATTTCTCTTATCGGCTACACTCTGTCGAGGCACGTGCTGATTGGTCTTTTTCCTTCTTAGCTTCATTGTTTAAATGGTCCCTTTAAAAGGTCACAGATAACCACATCATGTGAAATACAAAATATTAGTGCTCAATAAAGAGCTATAAAGATGAGGGCGGGCCTTTGCACATGTCTCAAATCCACTTGGTCAGATGCTGAGAATGATTCATTGGCTAATATACAAGTCACGCTACTGAATGGATCTTAATGGTGACTTAATTATTCAATGAAATCCAAAGAGGACCAATTAATTTCATGAGTAAGAAGGGAAGAGAGAAGCAATTCTAAGTAGTCATTTCTTAAACTGACTTATCTATTTCTCTGAAATTTGGGGTCACCTTTCATTTACAGTAAATAATATTCAATGTAAGGCTTCATTTTCTCTCCTAAACACGCAGTTGGACTAGAAATGAAATATAAACACACACAAGTCAAGAGGAAAAGGGAAAAGCTGAACAGCTGGAATGTCACATGGGCAAACAGCGATCCAATTTCTCTGATACTGACCTAAAATAGCCATAATAATTAAACCAAACAGGCCCACTCTCTCTTCTCACTGAATGAAAGGAGTGTGCACACCACACTTTGTAATGGGGAACTTCAACACTGACCTCCGTGGATCAACGTGCACTTCCGATATTTCAAGGCCGGCCACGTTTACAGCCATGAACCTTGTGTGACTTTCTGCTGAGACTGTAACTAGACAAAAACTGAAATGCCTGTGACTGTTTTTACCCACCGAAAATGTTAAGTGATAAGCCCCAGGCCCTACTTGTTGCCAAAGGATTGCCACCTTGCTCTCTGCCCATGGGTGGCCCATCTCATGCAGAGGCAGCGCTGGGCACTGGGACAGGAGGCCTTTGCCTCTGTGTAGCTATTTAACTCAGGTAACTATTTCATTCCTCCAGGCCTCCGGGGGTGGTGGACTGCATGACTTCTAAGGCCCCTTCTAGCTCTGCTGTTCAGTGATTAGAGTTTCTATGGTCCAGTAATTGGAAATCTTTACTCTGATAGCTCCACTGCAGGAATTAGGTCACGGCTAGGACGGAAGGCCACTTCCAACCAGACATCTTCGCCCATTTGGAATTGGAATTTAAGGAATCCAATTGCAGCAGCGTCTGAACTTGCGTCCTGTGACAACATGTGACAGGGACAGTGAACGACTGAGAGAAACACAGAAAATATCCCTTTCCGATTGGCAGCCGCTGTGGCACAGATCATTCTTTCTGTGGGGAGTGTGAGCTGTGGCTGTACATACCATACGTCAGAGAGGAGAGTTAAAATTATAAAAGAGCACAAGCAGAATGCAGACCGCACAGAGAAAGAAATCTTTGGTATCTTTGGTGTCTCAACACGATTAAAATTACAAATGGAAAAAGTCAGTGAGGTAGCCTTCTTTGGTTCTCACTAGAAATAGAAAGTTTTTCCTCTTTTTTTTTTTCTTTTTTTCTGCTTTTTTTTTTCCTCCTTTTTTGTTTTGTTGTTTTACACACACACAGAGTTCATTCTTGGAAGCAGCTAGTGTAAGGGTTTCTCTCTTTTTGCTGTTATGACTTTTTTTTTAATGTATTTTTCCAGTTTCTGTATAGAAGCCCCGAAATCCAGGCTGGCGGAGCAGGGTCTCGGCTTACGTTTTCTGAATGCACGGGTGCAGGATGGGTAGTCATTGCTTGTCCACAACTTTGCTCTGTTGTTCTGACCACAAACAAACTACAGTGCTCTCTGTTGCTTTAAATAAAAAATATAAACTATACAGTGCACCTTCCGCAGATGCTGAATAAGTTAAATAAATAAGTTACACTATGAAGACTCTGCAGGCCCCAATAATTAAAAGGTGAAGTTCTGGTACCACGTGGGGCTCTGAACTTAAGTTAAATAATTTAATAACTGTTATTTAAACTATCTTCAAAGTTAATTCAACAAGGAAACATAACTCAATTCTTTTCTTTTTTTTTTGTAACCTGTATTTCTTCCCTGTCTGTAACAGAATTTCACTGCTTTATAAAGCAAACTAACCTTCAAGAGAATTCTAAAAGTGATTGTGCCTTGCGGATGCACACCACTGGTCTAGATTTTGATACAGCACAAGGGGTAAAATCAAACTAAGGAAGGATGATTAAATAATTACCCAAATCCTATACATTTCTGTGCTAGAAGCTAATTTAAAGAAATGAATTACATTAATTGTACTTTGCTTGTTGGGTCATAACCCCAAGAGACAAGAAAAAAGTTTTTTTTTTTTACTGTCTTCATTATTTGATGGACAAAATGTATTAACCTCTTCAACAGTCTAAATGAAAACAAAGCAGGAAGTTATGACTTCTAAGACGTAACCACGTTCGCAAAGACCATTTCCATGTGAAAAGCGTGAAAAACATCACCACCCCTCCCCTGCGGCTCCCACGGCTCCCACAATATCACATCACCATTGTCTCAACCCTGGAAACCAGGGCCCACGTTTTCCCCACCAGTTTGCACTTTGTTTTGCTATTTTTTCCTTTTTTTTTGTTTTTTTTTTTCTTTCTTGTCCCTTTTCAGGTCTTTGGATTTAGCTTTAGTTATGAGAGATCCAGAATAAAGCTATTCAACCGAAGTAATCAAGCATATGTATCATTCTTATGCAGATGATTAAATAATCCAAGGTTTCTGGAAAGTTTGAGTTTATCTCGGATGTGCCCAAATGAAAGCGGTTCCAAGTGTACACAAGGAAGATGTTGGGATACTCTTTTTTTTTCCCTGCATTTTCGTTTTCCGTGTTACAATAAATAATGAAAACAATGTACGTTGTAGAAGTCCCACGTGCGTGTGAAAGGATCATTTAAAACTTATTTATTGTAACAGATGACAGAATGGAGATGTCTGCACACACATGCCTGTGCAGTCTAGGCACGCACAGGCAAGGTGTGTTGCTATAGGAATGTCCATGAGAACACATGTTCAGAGATGTATGTGAATCTGTCTACACCCAAGCTGACGGACTGACAGTATAGGCTCGAGGCAAGCTTAGCTACCAAGGTTTGTACTATCTGAAACGCCTGCTGTAAAAAAGATGGAGCAGAGTGGAAGACTTCCATGGAATGACTTGAACCAGTAGCAATGTGTTTTTCCCTACACACATTATCTCTGCTAACAAGGGATTAGCTGGCCAATTTGGCATCTGAGAACAATGAGCATTTCCAGTCCCTGTGGGATTCATGCAGTGGCCCATCCATTATAAGGCCTCCATTAGAAGCTTTGTGTCTATCTATGTGAAGCCATATATTATTTTAATAACTATTTTTGTATTTTATAACGCATTCTGAGACTCTCTAAAACAAATAAGCAAACGCTTCCTTTCCCCTGCCCTTGGAAAGAAATAAATCTTGGGTAGAAAATGGGCATCGGGACAGCTATATTTAGAGCCAATGTCATTAAGTTACGAGATGTATACAAATTCAAGTGCCCCTTCTTCCTTGAGTAAG
Source organism: Macrotus californicus (assembly GCA_007922815.1). Classification (NCBI taxonomy): domain Eukaryota; kingdom Metazoa; phylum Chordata; class Mammalia; order Chiroptera; family Phyllostomidae; genus Macrotus; species Macrotus californicus. The sequence continues at coordinate 14,123 of VMDR010005112.1, read as the reverse complement.
GGTTTTGTAGCCTTTTTTGATAACCAGAATCTCCTGCTCTTTGAGAGATGACTTGATCTTAGTGAAGGGCACAGAATTATTAAGTCCTGCAGGTAAAGATCAGAAAGTTACAGGCACCAGTTCTTTCCCTCCATCTGCTGATTCCCGCTCTCTCCTGGTTAGGTTAACAAGCCTGAATCACAGCATCAGCAGCAACAACAACAAAAAATCAGCTCGATCTGTAAGGAATCAGGACAATTATCATCACGGTACACTCGCGTCTGGGTCTTGGGGTCCACCTGGACCACACGTATCATTTCTTTTTCTCTACTTTGTAATAGAGTCCATTATTCTTCAACAACACTGGAACCCAGCCTGTTCTTTTTATGTTTTAAAAACCTCCTGCTCTACAACTTCCTGAAAGCCAGAGTTCACTGCAAAGGCGTAGTGGCATGATATGATGCGAGTGATAGTCACACAGGCACCTGGGTAATCCTGCAACCACTTTCAAAAGCGGGGAAGTGTAGTCCCCTGTAGGTCCAGGTGACAGCATCTTAAAAAATCTGTTCAACTTTAATTTGTTGGCATCAATAGGTGGGTATCCAGCATAGATAAGGTAAAAATAGTTGATTATATAAAAGGTATTAATATTTGGCTTTGAAACACATTGTTTGACTTACAAAAATGCATATGTGTGTGTGGATGTATGATTTACCTTCCTAATTTTTATTTTACTTTAGTTTTAAATGAAAATTAGCTAAAGTTTCCTAAACCTATCATTGCCAAGAGCCTGCAGGAATAGAGATGCAGAGGACAGAGAAGGAGAGGTTACAGCGCTCTTCAGACAAAGCCTCAGGCTGGGTCCTTCACGACTCATTCTCACCTGTACCTTTAAGTGGTACAGCCTACACACACTATGTTACATTTTGAAAAGACTTTAATATCGGGGTCGAGTTTTTATTATTGTTGCTGTTTTCCTTTTAAAAAATATTGGCTCTTAGTAAAAATTTTCTGGAATGAAAGAATTCTATCCCCAGTACCAAAATCACATTGAAAATAAAATTAAAGCAAGCCTATTTACCTAAAGGAATAAAGTATTTTTCCACTCTGTAGCCTTTAGACTTCTGGTGCCTCAAGAATGTGAATTTTGGTTCAGAACTGTCCCTTCTGTTGCTGATGGCTGAAGCATGCCTAGAATTATTCCCGGGGATTGAGGAAATGGATCCTAAATCATAACAAGACCAAATAATTATTTTTTCTGAAATTATTAACTTAAAATATAATTTTAAAATGTTTGAGGAAATATATGGGTGAAATTCCATTCCCTTTCAATTTGCAGAATTTTTTCTTTCAGATTTTTAAACAAATTGAAATTCTGTAGGGCTTAAAATTTTGATACATAGATATATAGATACAGACATGTATTTATATATGCATGTAAATAATTTTTGAAAAGCAAGCATTTCTCTCTGGTATGATGTTATCTGCTGAGATCCTTATCAAAAGTCCTTGGAGGAAAGTTCTTGCCTTTCTTACATGATGACATCTTCCTCAGGTCACCAGGAACACAGAGGATGTATGTTGAACTCTCAGGCTACCAAGGCAGCCTCTTTTAGTGTTGACATCTTCAGAGGATGCCAGAGACTCAAATGCTGAGATGAGAGTACCAAAGAATCACTAATCAAACCAAACGGGCTTGGTTCCTCAATCTACTCTTTATAAAAACAGCCATTTCCATTGGCCACAGGTCACAAGGATTCATTTGGAAACATGGAAGTTGGAATTCATTTTTATCAACCAGTGTGGAGCCTTCCCCTGCTGAAATAAGCTCTCCCTTTTTTTGTTGTCTGTTTTTGTTTGGGGTTTTTGTTTGTTTGTTTGTTTCTGTTTTGGGTCATTTGACAAAGGAGACATGGAGTATGAGCGAGAGACAGAGACGTAGGGAAAAGTCAAGGAATATCCCCAGGTAGGATGAATGACAAAAGTCATGGAGAGTCCCATTATTTCACAGCCCCATGGCTGCTGCCCCTGCAAAGGGAGACCCACATGGTGGGAGTGAGAGGTGGGACAAGGGACAATGGGGCTCCCAGGGGCAGGACTCTGGGGTCCTTCCCAAACCCTGCTTGGTGTTTTCTCTCCAGGACTAACACACTCACTCTACCCCTAACGACACCCCTGCATCACCCCAGTGCCAGCTGTGGTTGCAAATTGGTCATTGCCACCCTGAGGGAACCTTATCAACCCAGTGCGATGGGCGTTGGACTTCCTCTGTGAGAAGTCCCTTTGGTGGATCTTCTCACTGAGGAGAATCTGGAGCACCCTGACAGGACAGGGAAACTCCTCTAGAACATATTTCAGGGCTGGCCTCATCTCCATAACTGGTGGGAATGGGCCACTGAGCCTTCCAGCAGTTATAGGAGATGAGCCCCGCACTGGCCCTGGCCCAGGCCCAGTTATGGGCTGGGTCTGATGCATGAACCTCACTTACCACCTTCACCATGGTTGAGGCATAGATTAGAGATGACTTCAAATACAAATAAAACTCCTTTCCACCATGGATCCACTCATCGACAGCTTAAATGTTGAAATGCATGAACTTGACTTTCAACCTTTCCCAGGAATTTTCACAGAAATCAGAACACTCCAAATCATCCACAGTGGCAAATGAACTCTGGGATGGCATGAGAAATGAGCAAAATTCTGAACTGAATACTTAATAAATGAAGCACTTGACAAAAACAGGATATGAATTTGGACAGCAATAATTTGGGGGTTATCACCAATGTCAAGTTGAATCTATATATGTGTTCATATATTATATATATATCTTTTTTAGAAATGCAACTTTACAGCTGATTTTTAAAAAGCTAATAGAAAAGTAGAAATTGGCAATTATTTTTACATGTTACCCCCCACCCCCAAATGAAGCCCTGTGAGGGTGTAGCAATCACATGAAGACGAGGCTATCAATTCCTCTATAAACTCTTTGGTTCTGTGGCTCGGGCAAGGATATGTCACCAAGACCCCTGACCCTGACCCTCATTCCCCTTCCCTCCCCTGATGATGAGACTGAACACAGAAGGAACCTTAAGTCTAAGGGAAAAGCAAAGAACATTCAAGTGACAGTATTATTCCCCATACTCTGTGGAGCAGAGAAGAGAGAATCGTTCACTATCCCAACATCTTAAACTTGGAGTTTATGGAACCTGTTGAGAGATTCCATGTTGGGGTATAAAGACATAAAACAAAATGAAAGGGAAACAATAAAATCAAATAAACGATCCTTTCCTTTCGTTGCTCAGAAACAAAATTGATTACCTTTACACAGATCAATGGCGCTACTAGTATGTTAGCCAGGCAAGAGGAGATAATGAACTGAAACAAAAGGTGTGAGAAATCCTCATCTTTGGTATTGTAGCTGTTGAGGTTTCTGTTGCTCTGTTCCGTGTTCTTTTGAAAAACTGCATAGGCACAAATTAAAGACAATCTTCAACTTTAAGATTACCGCGTGAGTTGTCAAATGAAGCAGCAGCCACTGAGGCTTTTCCTTATTTCCATTCTTGTCTCAACCCTTCCTTTAAAATCTGCTTCCAAAAAATGTCCCAAGAGGTCTGTTTGAACACAGTGTGTCTCGCTGTTTTTTGTTTGTTTGTTTTTTGGCGTGCTTCCTTCTTGTTGGTGGTGATTTTCGTTGATTTAGGTACTCATTTATTCATCTTAATGGGACAGTTCTGTTTGTTGCAGAAGTAGGTGCAGAAAAAGTTTCTTTGGTTTCGATTAAGTAATTCATAAAAAAGTCAGTCTCAAGTGTCTGTAAAGAATCATTGCAGCGTTTGGCTTGAACACCCCCATGGTGCCCACCTGGGGCCATTCACTGGTAAATATGCACATTGGGACCTTCGCAACCTCCCAGAGTTCTGTAGGCGCTCTCCTGCTTGCTGCTGGAAGGTGACAGCCAGAAACCACAGTAGTGTGGCAAAGCCACTCCCTGGTGGCTTGGCTAAATGTCCTTGGCATAACCTGTCCGCTCAGCCTGACAGTGAGCCAAAAGCAAGAGCCAAATGCCATTTGGAGTTGCAGAGGTTTTCTGATTTCTAAAAGTAATCACAGTATTTTTAGGCTAGAAAATGGCAAGTAATAAATGTCTTTGGTTTGCAGTATTCTGCTTCTTTGGTGTGCTGTGTTTTCTCCAGTTTGATTCAGCTGTTTTGCTAGGATGACTCAACAATGGAAGAGATTTAGGACTAGATGGGTAACATGTATGATGGTTTGAATTCTTTATTTTTTTTCCCTTGCTAGAAAACACTGAAAATATCCCTACCAATGGGATGGACGAAAGAACAATCTAAATCTGAAAGCGTAAGAATGAGTTACGAGGCGGTCAGAATGCACAATAGGAGGAACCAGGTGACTAACAACCAAGAAGGATACGTGAATGATCTAAAAAAATCTAGATCTTTTTTTTTTAATGCTGCATTTGTTCCGTGTACCATAACAGTTAAATTGGCCTCCTGAGTGTGCGTCTGCATTATGTACAAACAGAATTTGTAGCAAACTGCAAAATGTGCTTGAAGTCGTATTCCCAATGATTCCCTAATGACTTCACTATCGGCGTCTTGAAAGTCCAGATGCGGCGAATCCAAAACCTTCCTTACTACTCTGTTTATCTCGTTGTGCTTGATACTTTGAGCTCAAGTGAACTGATCTGTTGTTTTGATGGATCCAAGACCACGTGAGATTTCCAGGAGATAAAGAAAACTGTAAACTGGATCAACTTAAAGCTTTCAAAACCATTCAATGAAAAGATGCCTGAGTTGGAAAAACAGGTCCTTGGATTTTTTTTTAACTTCCATATTTAAAACTTGTGCTCAGTAATTATCACTCCGATGTTCTTTATGTTATGGCTGTGAACTTGGTGTACTGTGGTGGAATGAGGCTAAGCACTTGGAAAGCAAATGAGGTCATTCTGGTTGCTAGATTCTTCTCTTAATGTAGCATCTTGGGAGTCCAAACTCAGGCCGAATTCCCACCTTTCCATCTGGGAACCAGGTCTGCAAGAAGTTGAGAGGACCTGAAGTAGGACTGCTGACTTTTTAAGCAATTCTGAGCTTGGGTGACGCTACACTGAAATGAACTTGCTCCAGGAAAGCCCCATCTGGGCTTCTGAGATGCTTAGCATGCTCAGAGGACAATGTCCGGTTCAAAGAGATTCATTTTCAGCTTGCACGTGGACTCCATAGCCATTAAAAACAAAATAAAAAAGAACACCTGGCCTATGATTACAGCTAGAAGTTTCTTTTCAAGAGAATTGTGCTTTCAAATCACCAGTGAAGGGCCCCAGCTAAGAATCAGTGTCTTTTTCCTTTGGATTTTCTTTTGGAATCTGTTGTCCTCGTTTGGAGGGGACTTGTGCCCAGCTGAGAGTCCTTCCATCATGCTTTGGTGCAGGTGCTGGCGGTGGACGAGGAGCCCCCTGTGCTCAGGTCGTCCTGCCACTTCTCTAGGCTGCGGCGCCGGGCATTCATGAAGAAGTTGCTGACAGTCGTGAGCTCCAGGCCCAGCTGCTGGGAAATGGTGATCTGCATCTCTTTAGATGGGCGCTTGTTCTCCTTGAAGATGGCGAAGAGTGTTCGGCGTTGGAGGTCGGTGAACACCAGGCGGGATTTCTTCTGGGAGTTGCTCCTGTCTTTGTTTGGTTCTTGCTCTTTGCGTTTGCACGCTGGGAGGGAAAGAGAGGAAGGACAGAGTCAGTTCTGGCGCCTGAGAAGGGGATCCACTGAAAACAGGGACCAAGTCGTACAAGAGGATGTAAACCGTTAAACTATTGTGCAAATTGCCCAGCTATCAATAACCAGGCTTCCCAGCTCCTCTCTGGTGACAGGCGGCATCAGTGAGTGGGGGAAGGGAGAAAGGAGACCACGGCAGGGCTGCTCTGTGGGCTGGTGTAGAGCCAATTGCTTTCTTCTTCATCCCACCCAACCCCCAGCCCACCCTTCCAAGTCTTTATCTCTGAAATCAGGTGCTGTGAAGGGAGCCAGGACTCCAGGTCCCCAGGGGGAGCCTGGTTAGGCAGTCCCTCTTTCATATTCACGTTTGAAAATTGTTTACAGCTGATCCAAAATTACTTTTGGGAGTCAAAACTTAAAAGTGCATAATTTTTCAAAATCAAAGCTTCTACCCACATGACTCAAAAAATTGTTAACAGAATGAAATTAGAAGTGACAGAATGATGGTGTCATCCCAACTCAAATCTCCTTCTTCCAGACTTTTGAAAAATGAAGAGGGAAAGGCTGTGAAAAAATTGGTTTGGCCGATTCTCATTGGGCTAGACTGAAGGGAGGCCAGTATAAGAAGACCGGGGCTCTCCTCATAGACCAGATGCCAAGCCACTCAGGCCGTGGGACTGGCGACATCCAGACCAATGTCCATCTGGGAGGCCAAGAACAGAGACAGGCAAGACACACCACACAAAAGGATGTGGATCCATTCTCTGCCGCTGGAATTTCATCCCTCCCGTCACTCCCTTCTGCTGGTGAGTGCAAGCATAGCCCTGGTGAGACAAACCTCTAAGCCATTTGGCAAATTCTCTTGGACAGCCATGTGGAGGGTGCTTGGGGTGAACAACCTACATGCCAGGGAGAGAGCTGCTATCGGCTTCTTAGAGCAAACATTATGGGCAGGGGATGCAGGAGCAGGAGGGAAGGAGGGGGCGAGAGAAGAAGGGACAAGAGAGCAGAGTCCACGCACACCTGTGCACATGCCCACTCCCCTCATTCTGGAGACTCCAGAACGGGGTCATGTCTGAAGTGCAGAGATGCAGAAGCCCAGGAGGCTTGCTTTATAATCTCTCCAACATCCTCCAAGGCCTGAGCCACACCTCAGGCTTCATTCTGACTCAGGGCAAACTTTGGCCTACCTGGGTTCCCTGTAGTACCTTCTTGCTCTCATGTGGATGATAAATGATAAACCTCTGCTCTGCCTCTACACCCCCACCCCCACCCCCACCGCCTTCACTTGGGTGTGGGGTTGCAAGCAGGTCGGTCATGACAAGTGTTACAGCAACTCCCCAGTGTCCATTTATTATTGAATGAAAGCCAGCCAGACATCGTTCTCAGTTTTGGTGCCTCAGAGGTAGTCTCTGAGGAAGACATGTTTTACTTCCTGTCCCTATATTTACCTTCAGTATAAAGTCACTGAAGGGGGCTCAGGAAATGGGCCCCTTTGATGTCTGCCAACTTGGTTACATGGAGAGAGGGCCTGGGAAGGGCCCGGGAAGGGCCCAGGGTGGCCCCAGGGAACGCAAGTCCCAGGTGAGGGTGCCAGGCACCCACCCCTTGCTCCTCCAGAGGGTCCTTCCAGGCAGGCTCTCCTGAGCACCGGAGTTCACATGCCCTGCACAGTTATGCCTCCTATCTCGGCCTCCCTTTCAGCAGAAACTCTCAGAGCAAAGGGGAGCCCCAAGGAACAGGTTTCTAACAGCAGATATTCAGACCAGCTGGTAAAAAAAAGTCCTAGAATTGCAGCAGTTTAGAGACCATTTGGCCCAATCTTTTATTTTAGATATAGGGAGAATGGCGCTGTAAGAGGTGAAAGGATTTGCCCAACACTGACCACAGGTGGTCAGTGACACCCTCTGAGAACCCAGATTCCCTCACCTCTGATCCAGTGAGGTTTTCACTTCCCACTTGGCTATTAAAAGGTATCTTTTGGGGCTCTGAGCCTTTGAGTTCACCATTCCTGGCCATCTGTTCTGCCTAGAAGAAGCCTGGCAAAGGGACACCCTACTGCACAACTGCATGCCTGCAAGCTACCTAGGAGGGCATGAGTAGCTAAAAACAAATATTTAACTCTGGGTAGAAACATCTGGCTTAAAATAGCTAAGAGAGCCAGGTGCAGCCTCTCCCTATTTCCCACTCAAATCATCTAGAACACTGATTTTTTTTTATCTTTTTAAAATGTTTAAATTAAATTTATTGGGGTAACATTGGTTAATAGGATCATATGGGTTTCAAGTACACATTTCTATGATATAAGACCTGCTTATTGTACTGTACGTCCACCCCCCAAACTCAAACCATCTTCCTTCACAATATATTAGGCTCCCTCCAGTCGCAACCACCCTTCCCATACCCCCTTCCCTTTAGTAACCACCACACTGCTGTCTGTGTCTGATTTTCAGTTTTATATCCTGCCTATTAGTAAAATCATATGGTTCTTAGCTTTTTCTGACTGACTTATTTCACTTAGCACAATATTCTCAAGGTCCATCCATGTCGTTGCCAATTGCAGTATTTCACCTTTTTGCATGGCTGAGTAGTACCCTGTGGTATCTATGTACCACATCTTCTTTATCCAGTCCTCTGTCAAAGGTCACTTTGTTGTCTCCATGTCTTGGCCACCGTGAATAATGCTGCAATGAACATAGGGGTGCATATATCTTTGCAAACAACTGTTTTTGAGTTTTTTGGGTGATACCCAGGAGAGGGATTGCTGAGTCTATGGTAACTCAATTCTTAATTTTTTGAGGAACCACCAGACTGTTTTCCATAGTGGCTGTACCAGTTTACATTTCACCAGCTGTGAATGAGGGTTCCTTTTTCTCTACAACCTCCCCAAAACTGATCACTTGTCTTATTGATAACAGCCATTCTAATGGGTGTGAGGTGGTATCTCACTGTAGTTTTGATTTGCATTTTCCTAATAGCTAGTGAGGTTGAGCATCTTTTCATATATCTACTGGCCATTTGTATGTCTCCTTGGCAGAGGTGTCTGTTCAGGTCCTCTGCCAAATTTTTAATTGGATTGTTTGTTCGTTTGGTGTTGAGTTTTATGAGTTCTTTATATATTTTGGATATTAACCCCTTGTCAGAGCTGCTGTTTACAAATATCATCTCCCATTTGATTGGTTTTGTTTGGCCTGTTTGTTTTGTTGATGGTTTGTTTTGCTGTGCAGAAGCTTTTTAGTTTGATACAGTCCCATTCATTTATTTTTGCCTTTACTTTCCTTGCCTTTGGGGTCAAAATTATAAAATGTTCTCTACAACCAAGGTCCATAAGTTTACTACCTATGTTTTCTTCTATGTAATTTATTGTTTTAGATCTTATATTTAGGTCTTTGATCCATTTTGCATTATTTTTTTAAAGAAACACCTGTAGTCTTTTTTTAAAAATATTTTATTTATTTTATTTTTAGACAGAGAGGAAGGGAGGGAGAGAGAGACAGAAAGAAACATCAATGTGTGGTTGCTTCTCGTGAAGCTGTAGCTGGCCCTTCCTTCAGCTGGGAGGAGCAGAGAGACTTGGTGGGCAGTCCTATAGGAGTGAGCAGTGCACACTGTGGATGAGCCCAGAAACCTGGGCAAGGATGTTGATCAGGGGTCTGGCACAGCTGTTGGGGTGGTTGGCATTCCAGACAAGGAAAGAAAGCCACAGAACCCTGCCACTCCATAGACTCCCAAACTCATCTCCAGTTGCCCTTGGTGTTGGGTTGCAGAGCACATTATCTGCAAACCCAAGAACTATTACTACAGAACCACTATCTCCCCTGAGTAAATGGTGCTCTCTGTGACTGATCCCCAGTTGGGGCACATGACGAGGGTGCCCTGTGAAGGTCCAAGATTGCCATTACCAAGAGCATGAAACAAAGAAGGTGTCCAGATTCCTCACACAACCCCACCTCTAAGCATCGGGGCTACATTGATGGCTGGGGAGGTCAGCTTTGGGATTTCACAGAGCTAAACTAACTAGTGATTCAGCACTACCTACTGGAAAATATAAAAAGTCATCTTTGGGCCACTAATACATAGATACCTGGACCGAAAAGAAACCCTCAAATACTATGAATGACTAAGGTAGCAAGGCCTCTCAGAAAGAAATGAGAAATCTCCAGAAAGCAAACTTGAACACATGGAAATATGTGATATAAATGACAGAGAATTTGAGACTGCAGTTTTGAAAATACTCAATGAGATGTGAGAAAATACAGACAGGCAATTTAATGTGCTTAGAAAACAAATTAATGAATAGAATAAGTACTTTACCAAAGAGACTGAAACTTTAAAAATAATCAAACAGAAAGCCAGGAGATGAAGAATTCAATAAAAGGGATGAGGAATGAACTAGCAAGCATAGGAAATACAGACGACCCAGGTGGATAAAAGAATTAGTGATATCGAAGATAGAAACCTAGAAATGATACAGAGGGAAGGAAAGAGAGACCTGCGCATAAAAAAAAAAGAAAGTGCTCTATGAGACTATCTGACTCCATCAGAAAAAGCAATATAAGAATAATAGGCATACCAGAAGAAGAAGAGAAGGAGAAGGGAACAGAGAGCCTATACAAACAAATAATGGATGAGGACTTCCCAAACCTATGGAAAGAAATAGATCCTTGAATCCAAGAAGCAAACAGAACATCTAGTTACCTCAATCCAAAGAGGTGTTCTCCAAGGCATATTTTATTAAAACTGCCAAAACTTAATGACAACTCTCAAAGCAGCCAGAGAAAAGAAGGAAATAACCTATAAAGCAAAGCCCGTCAGGTTATCATTTGACTTCTCAGCAGAAACTCTACGAGCCAAAAGAGGAAGCAAATATTCTAACTATAGAAAGAGAGAAATTACCGACCAAGAATAATATACCCAGCAAAGTTACCCTTGAAATATGAAGGAGAAATAAAGACTTTTGCAGACACATAGAAACTGAGGGAATTTATTACCAGAAGACCTCCATTGCAGGAAACACTCAAGGTTATTTGACCTAAAACAAAGAGCAAAAGGTCACAAGACTATGAGTAAGATCACCAACAAACTTGTAACACAAGCAGGTATAATTTGTGACAACAAAAAAACACGACAGGCAGATAAAGGTATGAATTTGAAAAGGAGAATGGAGATCAGAAGCATTCAAAGGAAAAAATAAGCTACAGTATATATGAAACTTTCTTTTTCATAAACCCAATGGCAACCACATACAAAAACCCAAAACTGAGACACATAGCTCAAAAAAGAAAATAGAGGAAAGATATATGGAATACCACCAAACAAAAACAACAGACAGGACAACAAAGGAAAAGAATGGAGACATAGAGCTCTCAGAAAACAAAGGATATAATGGCTATAGAAAATCCTCATACATCAATAATTACCCAAAATGTAAGTGGACTGAATTCACCAATAAAGAGGCACAGAGTAGCAGATTAGATACTAAAACAAAACCCAACCAAATGCTGCCTTCAGAAGTCACATCTAAGCTGCAAAGACAACGGTAGATTCAAAGTGAAAGGGTGGAAAATGAATCTCCAAGCAAATGACATCCACAGAAAAGCAGGTGTAGCCATACTTATATCTGACAAAATATATTCAAGATAACAAAGGTAACAAGAGACAAAGATGGACATTTTATAATGGTAAAGGGGACACTACATCAAGAAGACATAACACTTCTTAATATATATGCACTCAATCAGGGAACACTGAAATATATAAAGCAACTACTTATAGAACTAAAGGGAGAAACAGACCAAAATACACTCATAGTTGGGAACCTAAATACTCCATTGACAGATCTAGATAGATGGTCCAAACAGAAAATCAATCAAGAAACATCAGCTTTAAATGACGCATTAGATCAATGGATATAATTGACATTTATGGAGCCTTTCGTCCCAGAACATCAGGTTATACATTCTTTTCCAGTGCACATGGAACAGTCTCAAGGGCAGACCATAGGTTGGGTCACAAAACTAGCCTCAACCCATTTAAGAAGATTGAAATCATACCAAGCATATTCCCTGACCACATGTTTTGAAATTAAAAATCAACTACAAAAAGGTAGTAAAGAAACCCACAAATATGTGGAGGTTAAACAAAACACTACTAAAAAAATGACTGGGTCAGAGAAATAAAAGTTGAGATCAAAAGATATTTGGAGACAAGTGAGAATGATAAAGCTTCTGGGATGCAGCAAAGGCAGTAATAGGAGGGAAAGCCACACACGCAAAAGAATGAAACTGGACCAAGAATGAAGTTTGTTCCCATGTACAAAAATTAATGCAAAATGGATCAAAGGCCTAAATACAAGATCTGAAACAAAAAATTACATAAAAGAAAACACAGGTAGTAAACTTATGGACCTTGGTTATAGAGAACATTTTATTAATTTGACTGTGAAGGCAAGGGAAGTAAAGGCAAAAATAAATGAATGGGACTATACCAAACTAAAAAGCTTCTGCACAGCAAAACAAACCATCAACAAAACAAACAGGCCAAACAAAACCAATCAAATGGGAGATGATATTTGTAAACAGCAGCTCTGACAAGGGGTTAATATCCAAAATATATAAAGAACTCATACAGCTCAACACCAAACAAACAATCCAGTTAAAAATTTGGCAGAGGACCTGAACAGACACCTCTGCCAAGAAGACATACAAATGGCCAACAGATATATGAGAGATGCTGAACTTCACTAGATATTGGGGAGAATGCAAATCAAAACTACAATGAGATACCACCTCACACCTGTTTGAACGGCTGTTATCAACAAGACAGGTAAAGACAAATGTTGGAGAAGCCATGGAGGAAAAGGAGCCCTCATTCCTGGCTGGTGAAATGTAAACTGGTACAGCCACTATGGAAAACAGTCTGGCTGTTCAACAGCACCTCTTTGGAAGTGTGACACCATTGTAGCTGTGGGAAGGTAGACGGGTTGGTGCCTCCTTCTGCAACAGTGTCTCAGTGATGTCTAAAAACAAATGGCTCGTGCTTTCCACCATTACGTGAACAACAGAGTTTGAAAAAAGAGTTCCCTCTGGAGAAATATCTCCCACTTGTAGCGTTTAACACCAGATTCACAAGTCTTGTCAGATGAAAAATAAAACAAACAATAACGTCTACAAGAAAAAACTAGAAGGAAATATTTCAAAGTGTTAAGCTTCAGGTGAGGCCTGAAAGGACCACTACTTTTCAATATTATGCTGGAAAGGTAGTCAATGCAATAAAATAAGAAAAAAAACAACTAAGAAGTGAAAGTTTAGAAAGGAATGAATATAATAGATAAAACGACAAAAGCTGACATGAACTCAGTGCTTGTTATTCAACTTAGAAGTGGAACGCACTTCTAAGTGTATTAACTCATTTAATTTTTACAATCAACCTATGCAGTGGTTTATAATTAATGATACTGAGTCATAGAAGATGAAACAAATTACGTAAGGTTACATACTTAGTAATGAACTTGGTATTCAAACTCAGGTAGCCTGATTCCAGAGTCCTTGAACCTAACAGCTACCCTATTCTGCTTCTCTAGGCAGAAATAACTCTCATAATTATAAGTTAATAGGATTTTTTTAACCATGAACTTCAATATTCAAATTGTTAGAATAAGAAAGTTCAGTAAGGTGGTCAGTTATAATATGAACATACAAAAATCAATATTGATTGTGTATACATAGAAAATCTAAGATAATACACACATTAACTACTACAATTAATATAAGAATTTAGGCCCTGGCTGGTGTGACTTGGTTGGTTGGAACATCGTCCTAAAATCAAAGAGTTGCAGGCTCAATTCCCAGTCTAGGTGCATATGATCCCTTTCCAGTGCATAAGAGAAGCAACCAGTTGATGCTTCTCTCTCACATCGACATTTCTCTCTGTCCCTTCTTTTCTCCCTTCTCTCTCTAAAAAAAGCAATGAAAAAAATGTCCTCAAGTGAGGATAAAAAGATTTTTTAAAGAATTTAGGAAGATTCCTAGACTCTATATCAGTAGACAAAATCAATTGTATTTCTACATAATACAACAAAGAAAATGAAAAGGATACTACTTATAACAGGATCAAAAATCAAGTATAAAGAAGTAAATCTAACAAGAGTTATGCAAGACTCAGAAAAAACTATAAACTTTGTTAGAGAAATTCATGAATACCTGAATTAAAGGATTAAAAGACTTAATATTATAAAGAGTTTAAGTCTCCACATATCAATCTATAGATTTAATCAAGTCTCTAATCAAAATCCCTGCAGATTTCTTTCCTTTCAGTTTTGGGGATTTGACAAACTGATTCTAAAATCTATATGAGAATGCAAAAAATATATATATCAAAGAATAGCCAAGCCATTCCTTTTTTTTTTGTTTACATCCT
>VMDR010005111.1:0-54276 GCA_007922815.1 Macrotus californicus | reverse complement strand
GAAAGATATAAAGCTTTTTCAGAAAATAATCAAAAGCTTTTAAGAGCTGTCTGCAATAACAGAGGTGGCCAAGTAAACTATAATTAATTTACACAGGGATATTTTATCATTATTAAAAAAATGAAGGAAAAATGACAACAAACTCACAGCTATTAACAACTGAACCTAAAACAGAAACAAAAACAAACTAAGCAAACAAGTAGAACAGGAACAGAATCACAGAAATGGAGATCACACGGAGGGTTATCCTCAGGGGAGTGGGTGGTGAGAGAGGGGGAAAAGGTACAGGGAATAAGAAGCATAAATGGTAGGTAGAAGATAGACAGGGGGAGGTTAATAATAGTGTAGGAAATGTAGAAGCCAAAGAACTTCATATATGACCCATGGACATGAACTAAAGAGGGGGAATGTAGGTGGGAAGGGGTGTGCAGGGCAGAGGGGAATAAAGGGGGGAAAATGGGACAACTGTAATAGCATAATCAATAAAACATATAAAAAAAAAAGAAAAATACTAGACCTGGTGAATGTGGGATCACAGGCCAACCAGAGGGTCCGTAACTCAGAGGTGGGGATAAGAACAACCGGAAGTGAACGTGGCCACTCGGTACCCCAACAGGCTGCAGAAACCAATGGATCGCTCTCGAACAAATTGGCCTCCTGCATCGTGGTCGGCTGGGGAAGAGTCCCTCGTTTCTTGGTGTTGGTCTCGCCTCTTTGTAGGATGCTGCTGCCGGGCCGCAGTGTGGCACCAGCTCTCTGGATGCCGAGTACGCTGAACCAAAATCTGCACTCGAAGGGTGGACAGAACCCCTTCCGGGGTCAGCTGTGTCAGTACGTCCTGAGCTGATTTAAATGGAAGCTGTTCCACTGTCGTATCTGTCGGAGGGTGTGTTTGACTCTGAAAAACATTTGGAGAATATATTTGATAAGTGAGTGAATTTTAGAAGTGATGACAGCGTGCATACAAGGTATTTACTGAGGATCATCGCTCTGAGGATTCTTCAGTGTATGACATCAGAGACCACCGGGAGCAAGCTACTGCATTCCCTTTCATGATGTTCGTGGCAGTGAGGTAAGCCCTCTCAGTCTGTGTTATTTCAACCTTGGCCATAAACTTGGGGATGCCTCCTTGAGGGAGTGATTGGTACGTTAAACAAAACTGCGTGTGAGATGCAAGCGTTCGGCTTTCTGAAAATCTATCATCTTTCCTTCCCGTGTTAACCTTGCTCTTACTCAGGAGGAAGTTCCCGAATGTCCTATGCTAATGTCGTTATTTTAATGGATTGATTGTTTCTAAATGTGGAGGGGCATACACTATACATCAAGCATCTCTGTGACTTGCATGCACTGGTGACGGGATGAAAATGGGACAAGTGGACAATGTTAGTGGCACTATATTTAAATAAAACATTTACATCCTGTGCTTCACAGTGTTGTCAGTATGGAAAGTTTAAACATAAAACAGCATTCCTATTTATTTATTTATTTTTGGCTTAGCTGTTCTAACAGACAAACGCAAAGGACACAATTGTGCGGATAACTCTCCCCGGGTCCTTGCCTCCTGGGTGTTGGCCTTGCCTCCCGGTGTTCACAGCGTTAACAGGGTTAAAGGTTCTGGCAGGGTGAATTTATTGTCTCCAACTCACAGTCCTTCAAGGCAGGATCACTAATGGGTGACCTTGGGGTTCGACCGCTCCAGACCTGGGAAGATCAAGTCTCACCCCCCTTCCTGCAAATGCTATGACCCCTCTCTTCTCACTCTCCCTGGCCTAACCTTTAACTCACTGATCTTGGACCAAAATATTAAGCCAACACCTGCTTGGGTCTGTGGTCAAAGACCGTGGACTTGAGGATCTCCCACAATTTCTCGTGAACAAGCTGCGGTATAATGATGAAGTATAAGGCAGACCTGTGGACGGGCTCACAGTAAGTAATTGTGTTGTTGCCGACCGCACGTGGTACACAGTCTGTAACCAGCCGGGCGCACGGTGAACCGGTGCTAATCAGCTTGACCAGAGCGTTAACGAATTGTCCTGGGCCTGCCAAGCCTCCTGTTATTTGCATTCACACTGGGAACAGGATGGTGATATTTATCCCCTCTTACTGAGAGAGACTGGCTCTAAAATTAATTTTACAACACCTTAGATTTACCATCGACAGTCACGCAAAATGCATTGCTGTTTAAGCGCAGTACCAGGAATCATTTAAATGACTAGATGTGAAGGTATTTGGTGAGGTTGGCCGAGAAAAATTTCGTGCTCGGACGGAAAGACGGAAGGACGTGCCACTGAAAATGACTCTGAATCCTTAAAGATTAAAAAAAGAAAAACGCGGAGTACACTGTGTTTCCCTGAATTGTCCCACTGACATCAATATTTTGCAAAAACAAGTTTACCTCATAGGACACAATGTCCTAAAATATAAAATCATACCAATGAGTGTTTAAAAAAACTGAGGGTTTCTTTCATTTAGAAGAGAAATGTCTTATTGAAAAAAGAGATACTTAGTAGTCTTCATTAGTCTAGTGTAAATAGTTAGGGCTTGTTGTTAGAAATCCAAATAAAAGGAAATAAATTTAAAAAATAAATGAAACCAGTTAAGATTTAACTATTGCTTAGCCAAAAGTCTTAGAAATAAATTGTTTTTGACACATGAGTTTTACTTACTCCCTTAGCGACCTTTCAGGATTTACAGTTTCAGCTGGTGACCGACGTTTCCCTCCCACAGAGCACCGGTCCACCCACACTCACCTTTCCCTGGACACGGTAGTTGCCGCACGGAGTGAAGTCAGTCCTCGGACTTCTGAATAAGGGTACATCTCACTGAGATTTGTTTCCTGGAAGTTAACACCAAGAGTGGTTTTATCAGTATAGACTGAAATATGGTTTGTCTTCTTTCCTCTTTGATTTGGGCAGACTTTACCATTTTTTCTCTCTCATTTTAAATGAGTCAAGAAGCAGAGCCCAAACCGAAAGCCTTGAATGGCGTGACCAGTCCCCCCCCCCGCACCCCGCCTTCACAGTCCAGTGCACGGCTCCTAGCTGCTGTTCTCTCCGCCCGCACCACCCCGCCCCGACTCTAACGCACGCTCACTGCTCCCTGGCTACACCAGGCCAGGCGGGGCTATGTGCATCTCCGTCTCCTAGCCGAGGAAACGGACGCAGAACCCGTACACAGATGGTAACTGGCAGAGCGAGGGTTTGAACTCAGGCTCTCTGACCCCAGCACCTTTGTCCTGCCCGCTGTGCCACCTGCTTTACAGCCCCCGTCACGGCTCACTGAGAAGGCCATTCGGCTGATTTCTACCTCTGCCATGCATGCTTCTTTGACATCGCAATAGATTCAACGTGCCGAGATCAGCTCCTTCTATCGTTCCCTAAGGTGGAAAGCTGAGCCTCGCTCAGCCTAGCACTCTCTCTGGCACTTGGCCGGCATCTACAATACGTAGGAATGAACAAAACGACCACGGAACTGTATCTAACATCTACAAATAAGTTTTTCTGACCCAAAGTAAACCACGTATGACTAGCATCTGTTTTATGTCTTTGGTGTCTGGGTCGATAGAAGAAATTTAGCTGATGACAAGTCTTTCCTCTAACAAAACATCACGGCCATCTTGGCCCAAAAGCCGAGGAGATACACAACCTTGACCTCGGGCAGGTACGTGCCTCCTCTCCTGGCACCGATGTCGTCAGACACAACCTGGAGAAAAACGTTTCTATGGGTGTTTTCGCTTCAGAACTTCACGGCCAAGAGGGAAGTAATTTGAGAGCTGTGGGTTTTCATGCGTAAGACACACAGGCCAAATATGTTAACTTGTTTAATTAAAAAAGGAATGCACGGAGGGTGTAAATAGAGGGCACAGCCCAAAGTCTGTGACGATCAATACGTTTTCTGATAAATCTTAAGAGGACTCTGGGGAAAAAGTTCCCATTGGCTCGCTTTGTTTCATGAAGCTTAACCAATAGGTCCTGAGGTCCAAATCCGATAAAACCTCGGGAGCGCTGTGGGAACTACTGGAGGCTCAAGCAAGGGGAGACGGCGGAGGGAAAAGCCACTCATTGCTCTCTGTGCAGGTGGCAGCTGAGTCCCAGTGTCCCACTTACTGCAGTGACTCACGGTGACGGCCTGGCCACGTCCAGAGCTGGGAGAGGGGCATGATGGGTTCTGGGATGCTTAAAAACACTTGTACTTAAAGCCTGTCTTCTTTGTCTCCACGAGAAAGTTTTCATGAGCAAATTTCTGGCCAAATAGTGCATAGTGGCTCCTCTGGTCGCCAAATGTGTTTATTAGCAAAATGCCTCAAAGCTACTGAAAAACCAGATTGTGAATTAAATGTGTTTGCTATTAATGCCATAGTGGGAGCCTGAAATATCTTTAGCTGGAACTTACCATTTTATATGTGTATATATGATAATATGTCATATTATCATATATATATGATGATATATATATTATATATATATGTGTGTGTGTGTGTGTGTGTGTGTGTATAAATTGTCTGTGCTTATGAAGGAGCCAAAGTATAGAGAGGGCCATTACTTACTACAAGTGGCCTCACAAGATGCATAAAGGGCTCTGAATTTCAAACTAGAAATTGTTACAAGAAACCAACAACTGAAACCCTTCTTAACGGCTACTTCTGCACACGCGCACACAGACGTACATAGGACCGCGTTTCAGAGGGCCGTGACTTCGAGTTTTCAAAGAGAGATTCAATAGTAAATGCAGGGTTTGAAACCGGTGTTCCTGAATGGGGAGGAAAAATGCACATCCGTCTAAAGCATCAGTAAATGCGGCTTTTTCACGTGCAAATGAAGACTTCTAAAGTGGAGAAGGCATTGTTTTCTAAGTAGGGAGATAATGTTTAATACTCTTGAAAGAGGTTGTCGGCAATTACATAAAGTTATCTCCTTCGTAAAGAAATTTAGAGCTCACAGTTGCTCCTTTCGTTAGAGTGGGCTTCACCGCCAGGCTCCTGCTGCCAGCCAAGCTCTGCATTTTAATTAAAGGAGATAAATAAGCACACCACTGAGGACAATGAACCTGTTAGAGAGGGCGGGTACTGCGCTGCTGTATTCGAAGGCTGGGTGGTTGATACAGAAACCACATTAGAGGCAAGAAGGGTAGGTGGGAAATGGCCCGTGAATGTAGCTACATTGTAAAGTTAACCGGATAAATAAGTATGCATTGGGCCAGTCACTATCTTGAGTCCATAAAACCTCAATTCCTAATTTGGAGATTACAGTATTCTTCACTCCCCGAATAAGGTGACTATTCTTGATCTGGGAAGGGAGGGGAGGAAGGGAACAAGGGCAAGGTGAGTCAGCATTTATATTTCCTCCAACCAAATGGATGAAACTCTTCCCCACCCGCCCCTTATTTTTCCCTTTTCTTCTTTTTAAAGAGAGCCCACCGACATGCCGAGAGAATGACTACCCCAGAGTCAAGGGCAGGAAGAAAGACAAACCGAAGCAGAGAGACAGACTTCCCCGGCCTCCGCAGCCCAGAGGGGCTGGCTGATGCACAGAAAGCAGAGACCCGCGCCACTGGAGCCGCAACCGGGGCTGACACTGACCGGCCCTGACGCCCGGCTTTGTCCCGCCATCTGCACAAACATGAACTTCGCCTCCCAAACTTGGCTTCTCATTTGACATGTCCCGCTGGAGGAGAATTCCAGCATTTCCCTAACGTCTTCATTGCCACTGGCCTGACATATGAATATGAAAAATATACGTGCAAAGATTTTCTGAAGCACTTCTGTTTTTCTTACAGATAACACGCAGGAGGTGAAGGCAGGCACAATATAATTTGAAAAGCGTAATGCTGATGAGGCACTGATTGGAGCGCTGTTTTACCTTACAGTTAAAACCTTTTTATTATAAGAACTAGCTGTCACCGCCAGGCTGTGAGTTCTCTTACAAGATAGATGCCGGGTCACGGGGATGCCTCGCTACTTCAGTGCCAATAAATTTAGAGTTCAAAGTGCCATTTTCTTTGAATGTGTCCTTAAGTACCTGAGACCTGTCACATGCATTGCTGAGGTGTTGGGAAAGGCGTGTCGCCTGGCTTTAATGTGCTCTCTGGTAATGGGCGCTCGCCATTGTCCTTGGTTACTGTTCATTTGAATGGGTTGTGCGTGGACGTGGTAAAGAAGTAAGACCATGGCGTCACTGTGAGGACAAGTGGGCAGTGTCTGTGAGTGTGGGGAGATGGAGCAGTAGGTACCTCCCGTCTGGAAAGGGAAGGAAGTTTCTCTACAATCTCAGTGAGCCGGGCCATCCAAGTCTCTTGGAAAAAGGCCTTGCTTCTGAATCCAACATCCTGGCTCACATTCTAAGTACATAACACCCCCAAGCCTCAGTTTCCTCATCTTTAGGATGGGCAGTAGCCAGCTGTGGGGATTGTTGGGAGATTAACGGAGGCAATGTGTGGAAAGCCTCCAGAATACCGAGCACGCAGAAGTGACTGAGTTACACTAGTTATTAGCACTTTGGTATTCAGCCGTGTTCCAGTAACGTCACGAGGACTTTCAAAGCCTCTGCTTAACATGCATGTTGTGCCCTGGCCGGTGTGGCTCACTTGTTTGGAGGGATGTCCAGCAGATGGACAGGTTGTGAGTTCAATTCCCAGTCAGGGCACATACCCAGGTTGTGGGTTCGATCCCTGGTCAGGCTCATCCTAGAAGGCAACCATCTTCTCTCTCACTGCTATGTTTCTCTCTCTCTCTCTAAAAGCAATAAAAAAAAAAACTGTCCCAGGGTGAAGATAAAAAAGAATACCTGTCGTGACAAGGAGCTCGCTGGCTCTTCCGGGCAATGCTTTGCACAGCTGGACTTGTTAGAAAGCTCCTTCTAGCATTCTCACGTGCTTTTGGCCCGTGTCACCTTTCACCGCATTCTGTCCTTGTCATAGAGGACCAAGTTGACACTACTTCTGGCAGAATCCCTGAGACAAGCAGATCAAAGCAAAGGAGCTGTTGTTACTCTGCGTCCTGGTCCTGGAGTCCTCTCTTCCCTAGGCCCGTTTCCCAGGCTCCTCACGTCCTCAGGACACCCAGATTAACCCCCCCACCCACCACCACTCAGAGCTGCCCCGTCTGACTTTAACTCCTCCAGGGCTGCAGACTATTTCTGCAAAAATAGCTGCTTTTAGTCGGACAGCCTGGACAGCGCAGGGGTGACAGCCCAGGCCTGCAGCCCATGAGAGCTGGGTTCGAATCTCACCCCCATCGTTTCCCAGCTGTGTGATGGAAACTTTCTGAGCATCGTGCTTACCGCCTATCAGGTAGAGGTGATGTTTGCATTCTTGGTGGCTTGCCATGAGATTGGATGGCAGGTTATACCCAAGAAAAGTATTAGGAGATGAAGATTTGAGGGCGATTCTTCTGGGTCACATGCTTGTCATCATCTAGGGCTAGAGTGTCTTTTCTGTCACTTCTGAACAACGACACAATTCATCTTTTTTTGTGTGTCTATCACAGCAAACATAGAGCATGAATTCGCTCTTAGCTTGAAAGATGGCGTTGACCTTCAAATATAGCACATGGGGGAACAGCGCTAGATGGGGATGGATGGATGGATGGATGGATGGATGGATGACAGATAAATTATGTGTCCAAACTTTGGTAGGTGGGCTTTCATTCAGAGAGGGTTTCTATTCAACGTGCCCTGGTCCTGACCCAGCTAGGGGAGAGGGAGGCATTCTGGGATTGCTGACCACAGCCATACAAAGGCAATATTTTATGCAGAAGTTAAAATCCAGGCTAGGCTGACTGTCTAGTTAAACTGCTAGCCAGAGATTTGGAAATCCAGTGGAACTTCAGGGGAAAGAGACCGGGACAAGAAGACTGGTGGGTGAGGGAGGCCGGGGAGGGCACACAGCCCAGAGACATTTCAGGAGGTTAGAAATGTAACTGGAGAAGCGGTTTACAAGGGAGTGGGCAGGAGGCAACCTGGAAGCTGTCTGGGCTTCCTCTCATGGTCTGATGATTGGCTGACCCTCCTGCCCTCTGCACCCCCGGCCCCACGGGGGTCAATGTGATGCAGGAAAGTGAAACTCAAGTGAAAACTGAAAACATAAACCAACTTGAGCTGATTATTGGGCGCCATCCAACTCACTTCAGCAGTCTTAGCCTTCTGGACAGTTCTCCAGGTCAGGAGCTTTGAAGTAGGCGGAAGATACCTATTTAAATACGCAAGAAAACGCGCTGTCTACCCTTCGCTGGCTTGAAAAATAATCACAGAGTGCCCCTCCAATGAACAATACTTTTTATGGATTTTGCCTCAGTGGGATTTTGTTACCTTGTTTTGTTCCTAACGGTGATTGTATTCACTTTGTGGTCTGAGATGACGTGTGTCACTTCTAATATATGTTAAAGCCCTGGGATAAAATTCCCATCTTACTACTTTACTTTCCCATTGCCCTGTGGGTGACCACACACCATTTAGATGTGTATGGGTAGGCTGATCAAATGTACATGTACGCATTTATTTATAGACTTCAGCTATTCAATTTTACACATGCATCTACCTACTTACCTATGTATCATCTACGCAGAACTTCGGACAGGCAGAAATTCTGTTACCTGCACTTCAGGAGTAACCGCTGAAGACAGACAGGTCCTTTTCAAATAGCTAGCACCAATTTTTACTATAGTTGGGGGAAGGGAAAGAGAGGGTAGGAAGCAAATACTGGCCAAACACCTACTATGTGCCATATATCATGCTAAACAGTTTTAAATACATAATTTACATATATTAGTGATAAGTATATAATGTATACATACCTTATGATGAAGGTATTATTATCTGCAGAATAGCAATCAGGACGCAGGCTCTTGGAGGTAAGTAACCATGAAAGATTAGTCAGCTTGAACTCAAGACTCCAAAACAAATGACCAGGGATATACAAAACTCAATGCACAGAAATAAACCCTAACTAATGTTGGTAGTAGGCGAGAGAGAGAGAGAGGAAGGGAGGGAGGTAATGGATGGGTGGATGGATGGATGGATGGACGGATGGATGGATACATAGACAGCAGTTGTATCATCTCTAACTCACAGTATCTTTATCCTTATACCTGAATTTTATGCGATGGATGCTCTTGCCAAACCCCAATTTTTTATCTGTAAAATAGGGGGTGGGCACTAATTATCTCTAATGTCTCTTCACCTCCAGCCCTCAATAGTTTCTTCATTACGCCCCGCCCCTCCTGGCCCTGGTGTGCGTGCCCCTGGCTCTCCCCAAACGTGGCGCCGCGTCCTGAATTGCGGACCGTCCACGTAGTAGCGTTTTATTTCACAAAGGCCACTGAGGACCCCTAATCAAGGCCCCGTCTGAAAGGTAAACAAACCAACAGCACCTTTGTTTTTGTGAAAGGAGAACTAAGGCGTATTGATTCTCCTTCCGACCCAGGGTGGATCTGTATCGATCTGGAAAAGACTGATGGCTCTTTTGATCTGAGGCTCAGTCGAGCCTGGCAGCACGAGGCCACGTTAGCGCTGGACTGTCACCGCGGCACCTGGTCGGGCTCGGCCAGCCCCTCCTCCTTGGTTTTGCTGCTTTAGAAAAGCTCCCGCCAGCCAGCCTCACTCACCTCGGGACAAGGCACGTCGTAATGAGGGACTCCGCGTTGGTTCACGGCGCTCAGCCTGGGTGCCTCTGACCCTGGGAAACTGAAAGAAAAAAATAGTAAAGGCATTTTTTCAAGCTGTATCATTCCTACTCTCAAAGTCTTACAGAAACTGTAATTAATTCATGAGAATGTGGTCCAGGCTACTTGCTTAACAGTGATTGCTCCCTCTGCCTCACGTTAAAACAACCAAGTCAGACTGGGGGTAAGGCCGTCTCTGTCATGTATTTTGGAGACTCCGTGTCTCAGGCAAAGTCTTAACCTTTCCTCTTCCCAGTTGTTGGGAGTGTGGCCTGCGAGGTGACATCGACTGGTAAGTGTCCTCGTGGATTTACCGGTGACCCCAGGCACTGCAGCCAGGTCTCAGGGATGCTGAGGGTGTGGAAGGGGCCTGATTATTGCTCCAGAGGCCCTGGAGTTTCCTGACCCCTTGCAAATGCTTCCCAGCCAACCAAGAAGGTCTTCGGGACCCCCGGCGGCTGGTATGTAAAAGCAGTGTTTTGAGAAGGGAAGCAAACATTGCCAAACTGCAGGTCTGAGGTCCTAAACGTCTACCTGGAGTGCTCCGGAGGCATGAGGAGTTAAACCGAGTAGCTACATATTTGTCTGTCTACGTAGGTGAGCAAAGTACACACACACACGCACGCACGCACACGCTGGCATTAGTAAACACATGTATTTACCGTTGCTATTTTTGCCCATGGCTTCCCCCAGTGCGGCTGAGCCTCTTTAAAGAGAAACTTCACCCTGCGGTCCTTAACTCTCCCCCAACCAGTTAGCCCCTCTGTGATTCTAGGGTTTCAGAGGAGTGGGAGGTAGGGACAGGAGGGAAGGAGGGTGGGGCGGAGCCATTTATTTCAGAATATTTCTCCACTGCTGAGTGTTGATTTTTCTATTGGGGGGAGCGTCTGGTGAAGGTTTTCAATGATCATTGATTGCACGGTGCTTCAGTCAATGAACAGGGGAGGCCCTGTGACTCCTCTGCCCCCCACCCCCCGCAGGTCTTTGAGGTAAGAAGGAAAGGGGTAGCTCCAAGCGAGGGGCGTCATCAGAGAGCTCAGTGATGGTCCCTGATGTTCTGACACCCTACTCACCCTGCCTTGCTCTGCTCCTCCCATCCCAGCACATCGGCTGCTGTCAGAAGACCCTCCCAGTTTACCTGAAAGATCCCCGGGGGCCCAGCAAGCCTGTGCCCCTAGGCTACCTGGGTGGTCAGCAGGGAGTTCCTCACTGACCTGCCCAGCAGCAGCAGCAGCAGCTTCCCTGCCCCCAGAGGGCAGAGCCCCACCCCTGCCTGACGGCCAGCCCTGCAAAGGTCAGATGGGATCGTCTGAGTGGCCAGACTCGGGTCACTTACAAACATGGAACATGATACACCTTCCAGAAGGCGTCTGGACAGACTGTTTTGTCTGTGGGCACAACTGTGGGGAAAATGTTTTCCACCTCGCAATATGGCCCGACATGCTAGGCTGGAGCATATGCTTGGCTGACGTTGTTTACAAAATGACTCCAGTTTCCCCAGAAAGCGAAACCATTCTTCCTTCCAAAATGGTTCACGTGCACTTCTCTTTGGTCTATATTTTTATTTCTCAACATTTCCCCAAAGGATTTGAAGTGACCACAGTGAACGTAGTATGAGTGATAAACCATGAACAACAAATTAGGGGAAAGAAGTCAAGTCAAAGGGGAAGAAAAAGAGAAAGTTTTACCAAGGTTGAGGAAAACTACAGCAATTAAACGCAAAACGTTCCTGTGAGCTTCCTAGTGGCCATGGCAAAAAGAGAAGTTTGGCACACTCTCTCCAATGAAAGGAAGATTGTCTGCCTATAATGAGAGAAATACTAATTTCCTGGATCTGTTCTATTAAAAAACAGACAAGAGATGGAAGAAAAAATCACATAAAGGCACTGGACACATAAGGTCTTCAGTGAAACTTAAATATTGGTTGCTAGAAACTGGCCGGGTCCACTGGCATATCACTTATTCAGGGGCGACTTTTCAGTGAGAATAATTAGCTGTGTGGTATGGACTTCCGGGAGCTGGAACCCCTTTCTGTCCCCGCCCCCCGCCCCCCGTTATTTGCTTAATCTCGGCGATGTTGGCAAACTATGGCCTCCACGCCAATCTCAGGCCACCTCCCATTTCTGTAAATGAAGTCTTATGGAAACACGGCCTGCCTATTTAACTATAGTCTGGGCTGCTTTTGAGCTATACATGATGTTGAGCTACCAGCCACCATAATGCCTGCAAGGTCTAACGTTACAACCTGGCCCATCGCGGAGAAAGTTTATCCACCCCTGGTCCAGAGAAAGAAGGACCTGCAAAATCAGCCCTTTAGGTTAAGAATTATCTACTTGCAGATCACATTCTGCTGCTTTTTCAAACAAATATATAATTTACCCACCAAATGTTCGTGGAATTAGGACAGTTTTATCTATTTTCATTTCACGTCAGGTCTTACTCTCTTACCTGTGCTGCACTTGTAAAATTAATTGAAGAAGGAAAAGAGACTGAAAACAGAAAAGGATGTCTGAAGGTCTTTTGTAGTCACTGGCTTATGTACCTTCAACTTTGAAAATTTGGGGTCTGATGTTTTGCTTCTAAAGAAAAAAGGTAGAGATGTTGACAGCATTTTTTAGAAAAAATATATCTGAACTCTGTCTCTCTATTAGACAACTCTTTGGCCTCCATACTCAGTTGATTTAAAACGTGTGAAATACGCAGGCTCGCTTTCTGTATTTAATTAGGGAGGCAGAAAGGTCTCAATTCAAGGATGTGTATTTTGGATCTTAGGGGCACATCATATTTTGCTGTAACAAAACTTCCTATCGAAGTAGATTTTTTTTCTCCTGATGTGAAAACCTTTCTTTTTGAAAGTTATCTTTTTAGTACTTACTAGCAGCAGTTTTAATGAATCTAGAATTGATTAAAAGCAAACGAACAAAACAACGAAGACCTTGACATAGAACTGAGCAGGAAGAAAAGTGCTGATTGAGATTCTGCCTGCCTGCAGCCTCTGAGGGAAGGAGAAGGGAGAGAAATTAATCATCTTTTCAGGGTTTTTCAAAGTGGTAAGGGAAAGCAGGCCGACGGAACTGAAACTAGGAAATCAGTGATCGCCAAATTGTGTAACACCTAGATGGGTAAAAATTGATTTGGGATAAACCCGTTGGGAAAAATGTATGGAGGACTCGAGGCTAAGCACCATGATTAATAATAGAAATAAACTAATAAAAGGTGAATATTAATGATGCACATAATCCACCCATTATGGGAAAATGAATAAACCCTCTTAGAAATACATTCAATAATAAATATTATATCTCTCAAAAATGTTTTATTAATGAAGACAACTCAGAAATACGGTAAAAGGCAAAATACTGGCCACTCCTTTGCACGTTCAATTTTTAAACAAAAGCGATGTTGCCTTCGGTTCTCAGAAGGATCTTGAACTTGACAGGGACACCGAGGTTGTCCCTTAGGCCGTGTGCTGCTACCCTGTGGCCGACCTCAGTTTACTGTATCCATTCTGCAGCTCGAGCCAGGGATTTTACTGTCGTTCTGGTTCTGTCTGGTCCACCTCTGTACCCTCAGGCCCTAGCACAGCTCCTGGCACAGAGAAGGCACTCAATACATACTTGTTGCATGAATTAAGTCCGGGGTGAGTGTAAGAAGAAAGTTCTAGAAATACAAGGTGCCACAGAAATGCACGTTGACAAAGAAGGCAGATGAACCTCTCACCCCCTTCTCTTCAATACAAACATTCTTCTTTCCTATAATCCTTTTTTTTTTTTTTTTCCAGACATCTGAAATAGCATCTACTGGGGGGAGACGGGACAAGGGATTATCAACTGCCTTGTAAAGACTTTAAAAAATTATGGGCTGATGCACATAAATTACCTGCTTTTAATTTGATGCTTAATGCAGAGGTCTATATATCATTCAACCAAACAGCTGTTCTGAGTTATACATCTTCATGTTCTGAAATCCTGCGTTCAAAAGGAAATTTTTTTTTTTTCTGAAATCTGAGACATTTGTGACTCCATTAACAATGAAAAGTAATCACAATTAGTAGGGTTAAGCTTTGAAATTGCATTCACTCTATTTTTAATCTCCGCGCACAATAACATGAAGGAAGATGTTAACCTCCACTTTTTAATAAACGGAGGTTGAGAAGTATTACTTGGAAAGGGGGTCGTGGATAATGCTCATAAGCAATAGGAAGCTGATGAACCAAGTTGGACAAGTATGAATTGTGAAATACTGTACGTGAGCATGGGATGGAGGAAGAATAGAGCCCAGTGCTGAAAAACAAATACCACATACTTAGTGTACCCTACCTACCTGCCTACCCCGAGGGCTGACCAGGTATCAGTGCTTCTTCTGTGTGCCTAGTGGGTCTAAAGAAATGGAAGGCACTCACACGTAGTAGGCCCAAAGAAGTGAAAGGCACTCACACATAGTAGGTCCAAAGAAGTGATAGGCACTCGCACATAGTAGGTCCAAAGAACTGGAAGGCACTCACACGTAGTAGGCCCAAAGAAGTGAAAGGCACCCGCACATAGTAGGTCCAAAGAACTGGAAGGCACTCACACGTAGTAGGCCCAAAGAAGTGAAAGGCACCCGCACATAGTAGGTCCAAAGAACTGGAAGGCACTCACACGTAGTAGGCCCAAAGAAGTGAAAGGCACCCGCACATAGTAGGTCTAGACAAACGGAAGGCACTGACACAGAGCAACTCTTACTAACCAGCGAAGAGAGAACTAAAGAAGCAACTGAGATGGCTCACACTACTTGCGTCATTTTCCGATTCAATGTTTGTAAGTGCATTTTCTTTAAAAAATGCAGAAACTCATTTTTCATCGCGTACGAGCTATGGAAGCCAAACTGCCATTCTAGGAACACTTTCCCCAGTGGAAGAGAAAAAAGAAAAGAAAAATTATTGTAGAGAAAACAAAATTTCACACAATGTACTTTCCCCCTTTAAGATACGCCGTGCATTTAAAAACAGCAGGCAAGTGGAAGGGTGCCTAAGATATATTTCATGAGCTGACACGATTCTGGAATTTTCCTGAGTATTTACAATACACAGGAATGTCAAGAGCTGTCTACCTAAACCCTCTGCGATATCAATATTTTACCCCTCTGGCAAGTCTTCCGGTTACGAAACATCAGGATTCTCAACCAGGGACCTTGCCGCACACTCCCCGATGTGTCGCGTCAGGGACTTCTATTTCACGAGAAACGCACCAAACTGGGTTTCAAAACGTTCACATCAGTTGGGTGCGGCGCGAAGGGCATCTCATGCCACAC
The DNA here is from genome assembly GCA_007922815.1 of Macrotus californicus. Lineage (NCBI taxonomy): Eukaryota > Metazoa > Chordata > Mammalia > Chiroptera > Phyllostomidae > Macrotus > Macrotus californicus. Next base: position 39,329 of record VMDR010005111.1, on the reverse strand, counting down.
ACACTCTGCCACACGTCTCCACGGCAGAACCCTTGGCCCCGTTTGGCCGCTCCCGTTTTAAAGCATCAAGGTTCAGTTCACACAATTCACTGACTCACACAGATAGGTCTTCCTCGTATTAAGACCTTGGACGTTTCTAAAGCGACGGCTTTTCTCTTCACTTTTCTCTCCGAACCTCTCTCTCTCTCTTTTTTCCCTTCTTAAATGAAGCGCTACGCGAACACTTCGAAGCGGGAAAACTTCCACGAACTTGTCTGGAAGCGTTAACCAGAGCACACAGATGTCCGGCCACGCCGGTGACACGCAGACAACGAAGCTGTCACTCTAAACGCGCGTGCACGTGGAATGTGCAAGGAAAAGTTACACCCAGCACTGACCTCTTTGCTCTCGGAGAGCTCAGAAGCAAGGCAGCTGTGCGCAGGGTGGTTATCACCGGCCCGTTTTCTATTCCCTGCGCACAAATCATTTCGCGCATTCTACAAGCCAGGCCCCGACGCTGGGCTTCAAAAGCAATTTCAGCAGCAAAATAAGGTGCTTTTCTTCAATTTTCAAGCCATTTGTACGAGGTTAGTGTTGTTTACCCACCTAGTGCACTGATATTTACATACCCCTTTAAAGAAAATTGGTGGGTATGATTTATGGAGTGCCGCGAGCACACAATTTTCCATGTACTGGACCTAATCAGAAAGCTCACTCGCAAAGGTCGCCCCAGCCACACAAATACCAAGTCTTCTCTTTGGAGTAAGTCAGGATATTCATTTTTCTTGGAAAATGTCAGCGGCACCCTACGCCAGGGGTTAGTTTATGCAGATAAATGCGTAAGACTTTAATCTCACAGCAAAAATACTCTACACAAAGGCAAAAGCAGTCCATCTATCACTGGTAAGACCTGTAATTTGGTTTTATTTAAATCTCGAGCCGGGGCAGCGCGGGTAACGGGACCGTCAACGCGGTACCTCCCACGCAAGCCAGGAGCGAGGCGCATGGACACGCTGAGACCCTCCAGCCCGGGACGCGCGCACCGCCAGGACCGCTGGCCTCAACCCCGCTGCGTTTTGTTCCTCGGGAAGCTCCAGGCGTCCTGTCCGACTCAGCCTACGGGCGGTCACCCAGGAAGGCCCTTCTCCCCGCCCGCACCAGCCGAAACTCAGCTGATCTGACCAGAGGGTCCGCTTCCGCACGCAGAAAGAGAAACACCGACAAATAGCATCCTTCGTGAAATTTTCTCTTCCCAAAAACAACAGTCGTGTTCAGAGCAAAGCTCTCACTTTTCACGTCGGGGAACACCCCCAGTCCTCAGATTTTTATATTTGCAGCTGGCAAGAGGAAAAGCAAATGGCCAATTGCACTCCATGCACAGGGCCATGATTTATGTTCTTGCCTTCTCTTCAGGCTCCATAGAAGCTCTCCTTGAGCCCTGACTGGCGTGGCTCAGTGGCTTAGGTGTCATCCTGCAAAGTGGAAGGTCGCCGGTTGATTCCTAGTCGGGGCACATACCTGGGTTGCGGGTTCAGTCCCAGGTCAGGGGGAACAATCAATGTTTCTTTCACATCGATGCTGCTGTCCCTCTCTTTCTCCCTCCCTTCCCCTCCCTCTAAAAGAATTAAAAATCTTTTTAAAAAAGCTTGTCTTGAGACTTAAGCTTTATCCCAAACCATAGTGCCCTGGAGACCGCGTCCTAATATCGAATAGAGCAGACACGAATAAACGGCGCCCCGCCCCCGCCCCCATACGACACGAATCCCCGAGAAGGGCTGAATCCTCAGTGCCTAGAAAACGGTAGCGCAGGGTAGATCCTCAAGTATAAATATTCAGCCTCTGAGCTGACAAATGCCTGTAACTGCTGTGAGATACCAATGACTTTATGGCTATAGTCTCTTACTTCCAAAGCTACCCCCAAACGTATGAGCCTCGGGCCTCACACAATTGCATCTATGCATTACTATTTCTTAAATGAAACATATTAAATGTGTGAAAAATTAGACACCAGAAGTCGCCTCCTCACGGGAGGTCCGGCGAAGCCGGGTCACGGTCATGACTGATTGCATTCATTTCATGACCTTGAGTGTGGAAGACCCGAAGGGATGAGAACCCTTAGGCGCGAGAGCAGGAAAGCATGGGCTCCAGTTCCAGCTCTGCTACCTACAATTTGAGGGGTCTCGTGTACATAAACAAAATCAGGACGCATAAAAACTTGGCAAAATACACATTTCCGTGCCCGTTAAGAAAGTGTTCTTAAACACACCCAGGCCTCCCTGCACTTGAACTGCCTCCCCGATCCTGGAGAACGCACAGGTAGCAAAACCTAACATTCTTAGTATCCAGCTCTGTGCAGGAAACGTTGGCTGACCTCGGGTCTCACCCAAGTGCCTCAGCTAATGGGAACCCTGGCTTAGTTTCTGTTCCTTGAACGGAGCAAAAAGCAGAGGAGGTGCACGGAGTCCCATTGAAGCATTTCTGAGAACGAGGGCTGAGTTGGCAGACAGGTTATTCCCAGAAGCACAACTCACGTCCTTTCTCAGGTGCTTTTCACGCCCTCATCCCTGGGACAGAATGGTGGGACACACGTGGGGTCTGCACTAAAGAAAGCCCCACATGGGCCGGCCAGTTTCTTCTTTATCTTACGTGGTCTTCAAGTGTGGCCCCGTGCCCTGTGTCTTGCCAGAATTTGCCCTCCAACCTGAATGCTATTTCAGAATTATCTCGTTTTGCTTGCTTCTGAATTCTGCAGACTGCCCAGCAAGCGAGCTTTTCCAGACAAAAAGCAGGAGGCCTTCCTCCGGCTTCTAAACTTTTCCCTCGTTGCAAGCCCCCATTTCCTTGCCTCTCCCTCTTTAAAGCTCATCCATGGCTAAGTTGTTAAAACAGAAGTGCACAAGGGTTTAGTTTGTGTGAAAAGGGTGGGTGGGTGAAAGACAGCTAACCAGGGGTGGGGGGTGCTTGGGACCTCAACATGTGCACAGGACTGAGTTCAGATCCCTTAACCGCACGGTGTTCTTTTCGCTTCCCTGTTGGTGGGCAATTCCCATGGATACAGCTGCCCGGGTGACAGGCCCAAGGTCCGCCCCTTCTTTGCTGCAAGGCTCTCCATTGGGAGACAGGGCAGCTGCCGAGGACGAGGGAAGCTCGCTGCCCCCTATTACGAGCCCCGTGACAGCGGGGAAATACCAGCCCTCCTCTCCCAGCTTCCCCCGCAGAGGGCCCGTGCGGCCGACAGACTGACATTTCACTGCATTTTCTGCTTTAATTAACGTCTGGGAGGTGAACTTCGATGCCCACCCACAGCAGCCGCAATTAGGTGGGCTCGCAGGCGGTCTGCTATTTTTTCCTGCTGGCCCTCGCTTTCTCCCTCACACAGCACAGCCACTTTAGACGACATCTTAGAAGGCAACGGATGACCACACAAAAATCTGTCACTTAGTACGCAACCTCTGAAACCCTGCAGGTCTTGGGGTTCATTGGGTAGCCCATCACTGTCTGGGTTGGGGACTGCATGGTGGCGTGGACAGCGCCGGGATCGGGAGGCAGTTCAAGGAGCAGTGATACGCTCCTGGTTAATGACGCCGACCCTGTGGTGTGCAAGGCACTGGGCACACGCACACGTTCAGCGTAGCCTCACATGGCCAAGGGTGGGCGTCTTCTTGACTCACCCTGACGCCTCCCACTTCTCCACCAGCCGCACTGCAGAAGGGGGGGCAAGGATCCCCACCTTGGGGACTAGATTCTTCTCCTAGGTCAGTAAGAAAACGGACTTGTAGCACAAGAGGAATTGCGTAGCTTAGGGTTACAGACAGGTTCTGAGCTTTGGCGAGGGAGGCTATTTTCCACCCTGGTTAACAGGCCTGAAGTCAGACTCACCATTGAGTAGCTCTGTGGCTTTGGGCAAGTTACTTAACCTCTGTGAATGTCACTTTCTCACCCAGGAAGAGGGGGGTGATCACTGTCCTTGCTCCAGAGGCTCGTCAAGAAGACTGAGATTTATCACACAAATAGCCACAGACAGCCACAGCTCTTCGCTGGGAAGTGTTCTATGGTGATCAGATTTTGGTTCTCCTGCTGTGTTGACAAGATATGCCAGCACTTCGCCGGGCCCAGGATGAAGGAGTCCCTCTTCACTTGGCCTCTGGGGACCTCTTCAGAGTGTAGACTATTTGGCCTCACCAAAAAAAAAAAAACCAAAAAACACACAAAAAACACCCCCACAAAAAACAACACAAAATAGAAGATAGAACATAAAAATAGTGACTTAAACTGATTTTAGCTAAAGAAGTAGCGAAGATTAATATGCTTAAGTACCAACAAGAGTGTTCTCACTCCTTCCTGTGTGGAGGGAGTTTGCAGGTTGTCTTCCTAGAACTGTAACATCTGGGTCCCAGAAGTGATGGTCTCACTGGGTAGATCGGGTCCAGTCGTGGGGGCAGTTCTGAGTGTTTCAAAACCACTATGGACCAGCTAGGGAGTGACCAGGGAAAGATGGCCAGGAGAGCAAGGGACATCCAGGAGTCCCATCAGAGGACACGTGGGAGACTGAATGACATTTTGCCCCGGGGCCAAGAAGCCAAGGGGGCCAAGTGATTACTGTCAGGAAAGGGCCAGCTGTTTGCCCCTTTGGAACAGTGTAGCATCAATCAGAAGAAGATTCAAAGAGAAGGTTCTGAGCCAGATTTATAAGGAGTTTTTAAAGCAATGAATTGGCAGCTTCCTAGGGAGGAAGTAGGGTTCTCTTCATAGGAAGGGATGTCTTTCTGGGGGGTGGGGTGGGGCTTTGAAGGTCGTCCTGATTCTGGAGGGGCTAAACTAGCTGCTTTCTGAGATTGCCTTCCAAATCTAACTTCTGAGAGAGAGAGATTTGTTTGTTGCAGGAAGAGACTTATTTATATGGACCTTGTGCACTAAACTTTTCTCTCTTTTCTTTTTTTTAAAAGATTTTGTTTATTTGTTTTTAAAGAGGGGAAGGGAGGGAGAAAGAGAGGGAGAGAAACGTCCATGTGTGGTTGCCTCTCACGCGCCCCCTACTGGGGACCTGGCCTGCAACCCAGGCATGTGTTGTGACCGGGAATCAAACCCCCAACCCTTTGGTTTGCAGGCCTGCGCTCAATCCACTGAGCCACACCAGCCAGGGCTTCTCTCTTTTCTATAGTCTCCCGACTTACTCCGTGGGTCTCAAATACAAATGCATGGCTCATGGCTAGCCAAGAAGCAGATTTACCACAAGGGAAAGTTCTCTGGAGAATTAGAAGCATTAAAAATGCCTATTTCTCACTCTAAGAAAACAGACCAAAAAAAAGCATTCCTTACGTTCGCCAAAAGCGAAATCGGGGAAAGGACTCATGGAAACCCCAGGCTTGGAACAGGAAGTGTCACACGCACTTGACCTTGTAGCCACACAGGCACCGCAGGAGTGCAGGCTGCAGGTGCCTCCACACAGGCGGCTAGGTCGCCCTCAAAGCCTGACCAGTGCGTCAGCTGTAACACGCGAATGAGCGGCTGAACAAGTCAGCACAATTTCCTATCATTTCTGTTTGATGTGGGTCGGGTGGGGCATTCTGGGGTGCGAGCCACCGAGTAGATTTTCAAAATCCATTAGCATTTCCTGGACATTGGCAGCCGTTCCTTCGGCATTTCAACATGAGTTAAAACTGATTAGTGCTTTCAGAAAAACAGGTACCAAACGGCGGCCGTGCGACGCCATCGAGGCGGCCCCACATGCGGGACGGTGACAGGACAAATGCCTACGGCAGAACACGACGCCCGCGTGAGCGTGGCCGCTCCAGCGAGGTGAGATCTTGGAGAAGGGTGTAAATGGTTCTGTCCAGTTCCACATTAGCTGCTGGAACTTGACGGACACTCGCCTTGTGACAATGTGTAAAATGGACTGCGTGCGTGGAGGACAAGGGCCATCGGGCTCTTTGTCACAGCATTGGAGATCATTGTCACCATGGAGAGACTCCTCTGAGTTGGCAGTGTGGAGATGCGGCACAACGGGGTAGGCACGTCACTGTGAATGTGTTCATATTCTCCTCCCTCTCCTTGAAGTTTCGGTGGCCTCAAGAATGATCATGGCGGATATCCAACCAAACCCCCACTGGCTGCTCGCGGGAGTGATGAGCTGGTTGCTGTTTTAGCATTTCTTGCTGTCCTACTTTGCCACTCACAACCACAGTCCTCAGCGCCACCGTGTCCCTTTTCTGTTATCAAACACAGACAGGAAGTCGGGAAGTGAGTCCTAGCGGGGCGCATGGCAGAACAATGGAGAGCCTTCAAAGGTCAGCTCCTCTTGCTTGTCAATAGCTGACATTTAAGCCTTTATTTCTGACGTTGCTGATAATGTTTTTCGAGACAGTCAAGAAGAACCACTGTGCTGGCATGCAATTATGTTCATAATGAGATGCAAAAATGCAAATGGCATGGCACGTGCCAGTTCTTTGGAGTGCCTTTTGACAGAATTGCAGGCACCACGAGACTTTGACAGATACCGTGTCGCTATGCAGAGTTGGAGGGCAGATAGCTTTTAAAGAAGCATCATTAGAACATGTTATCTCCAGATGCTAATTAGCAGGCAACTTTAGCGATGATAAATGTAGAGGTCATTTGTTTTTTTTTTCCCTCAGAAAATTTTGACAACTTCATTGAACCAATTGTATCAATAGCATTTGTTGGTAGATGTGGTAAACATCTTTATCCTTTTTTATTTAATGTGCCATATAAAACGCATTGTATATTCATAAGTGCATCCAGTAGAAGGCCACCTTACATGATTGATTTTCAAAGTTCATTTAAAATGTAAATAAGAATAACCCATAAAGGGACTCCATCAGGTACTTAAAAACTACACGCTCGCTTTTCGGTATGTTATTTCCATTCTGTGCTTTTGTAACGAAGAAGAACCAAAGAAGTTATGGAGATGACAACTTTGAAAATCATTGCATATTATGAGTTCTTCCAGTTGTTCATCTAATACAGTTTTCAAGAATCACAGAGTAATTACAGCTATGGACATCACATAATAAAGAGGACATAAAGCCAACCCTGACTTCCGGCGCTTCCTTCTCCACCAGCGAAGTGTTTACACTGCAGTCTCACAGCGGCAACAGGAAGTGATAACTTGGAACAGTGAACGATCTTGGCCAATGAAGCGCCGTGGACAGTCACGCCTGTTGGTCGGGTTTCTGCCCTCGAAGGCTGGGTGGAGCCTCTTTTTCTCTTCCCGTACCCTTCCAGCCTGTTGCCTCCCCTAGCATCACGCATTCAAGATTACAGAGTTGTTGACGAAGAGTCGTACCACTCACTTTGAACATCTTTCGTCTTGGGGAACCGGGAATGAGCTCTAAGGGTCTTGACTCATGGCCTTGACCTCTTGGGTTGCGACCCCACTGGGTGCCATGCTCCATTCAGAGGTTCGCTGGAGCTCCATGCGTGCCCGGGCTGACTCCCTTGGTAACACACCAGCACGCAGGACAAAACTCAGTCTGCAAAATGTGGAATGGCAATAGACAGGCATTCGATTTCATAAAAACTATTTATCCTGACACTTTACGATTGGGACCAGGATGGCGTTAAGTGCAAAAATTGGCACTAGCTATTCTGATGAGCGGGGAAGAGTCATCTTCCGAGAAAACAAGAGTTTGGGTCTGTTTTTTCTTTTTAAAACAATCCCCATTTCACTGTTAATTATGAATTAGTTCTCACATTCTGGACACACATATATCTGACTGGTTGTCAAGGATGCTACAGCAATACATTGTATGCCCAGGTCTCTGCTTGGATGGAAAATTTCCATTTCGGGGAAAAAAAACGATACCTCAGACACTGCATTTCAGGGTGATAATTACACTTCTCAGGTGGTTCAGAAAAAGATGCTCTACAAATAATAATTAAAAAGTGGTGCCCCAGGGGAACGGGGACGTCAGAGATGGGACTCAAACATATGAAACGTTGGACTTCTAACTTGACCTCCTTCCACGGTGCTCAGTGTTATGAATTCTAAGCGCAGTTATGCTTCCGTATTTAGAGGCGACAACTTGAGGGTGCATTAGGTGGAGGCGAGGCAGTGTTTAGACTGGTGCATTAAAGCACCCCTTTGACGCCATAGCATCTTCTCAACACGGTGAAAGCGCCAGGCTATTAACACTCGTAATTAATCCGCTCCAGGCTCTCCCCTGCACTGGAGTGGCACACGGTTGGGGGAGGGGAAGGCAGACTTCTTTCCCCTGCCCCAGGTTGAAGCCGTACAGATGTGTTATACTTGGTCGACACGTTATTTTATTTTATTGTTTTTAAAGATTTTATTTTTAGAGAGGGGGAAAGAGAGGGAGAGAAACATTGGCCTGAGACCCAGGCACGCGCCCTGACTGGGAATTGAACCTGCGACCCTTTGGTTTGCAGGCTGGCGCTCAATCCACTGAGCCACATCAGCCAGGGCTTCGCTTTATTTGAGACGTTTTAAGATTTGTTTCTCTCACTGAAAAATCAGAACAATTGGAGCAACACAGTTGAATTTCTGGATTCTCTCGGTTTAGATAGTGAAGGTTGGCGCGGGAATCAAGAGCGCTAGCGAGACTGAGCCTGTGATCCTGTGGGGCCACCCTGAGCTCCAGCGGAGTGGTGGCCGCGTCCTTAGAGCAAGTCACGGGAGCTTCAGTGTCTTGCAGTCTCCACAGCGTGGACCCAGCACTTGTTTCTGCCGCTCACCTGGCTTCCGCACCAAGGGAGTTTGCATTTGACTTTGATGCTGAGGGGGACCCCGGCCCTGCCTGTGTTTCTAAGTCAAACCGAAGTTCACAATGTGACGGTGGAGCGCGGGCTGTGCTCCACACCCCCCACTCGGGACCAGCGTAAGGATTAGAAGGAGGTGCCCTGTCTCCCGAGGAAGCGGGGTGGGCTGGAGGGTCAGAGGCACGGACCCAGGAGCGAGGACGAGCAGGAGCTGCGTGGCTACAGGAGCAGGGACAGAGGACAAGTGTCTCGCCGGGCGACCAAGAGCCGGCAGCACCGAAACTGGGCCTGCAGACCCAGCAGATGTTTACTGCGCAGGCGGAGGAAGGATCACGGCCCAGGGGAGGGTCTGCTCTCTTGCCACCCTTGCTAGACTGTTGGGTGCCCGAGGGTGAGAATTTGACTCTTTGTTCTCTTTTCCCCAAAATCACGCTTCTCAAACTGGGGTGGAGTGGGGCTGGTGGCGTGCATTCCCGGGCCACCGAGGGAGTGCCATCTCATCAAAGCCTTCGGAAGCCGAGCATTTTATTTGAAAGTGTTTGGATGTATTAAGGGGCACACTATGGTACTCGCTAACGTGCTGAGGTGAAATAGACATCCCTCAAACTTTTTGGTGTGGGTTGGCCTGCTGGATGCTGATGCCTCAGGCCTGGTGGGGGCAACGGAAGACCCATGCAGGCCCTCTGTCACTGCGGCTTCTAAATGGAACAAAACAGCAAGCAGCAATTCAGGAAAGGTCGCCACAAACCAGCATTCGGCCCCCACAGGGCCGACAGAAACAAAAATTCATCTTCCTGCTAGTTGTTCCCTTAGAATTCATTTTGCTGCTAAGGACCGGAAATTCACTTGTGAAATCAGTTTATGCCAACATTTTATTCTGTGCCATTGATGTGCCTGTTGGTCTTTATACCAAGACTGGGCCGGCTCGATAACTACGGCTTTAAGGGTAGGTTTTCATTGTTCATCTTTTTCAAAATTATTTTGGCTTCACAGGCATTGTATTTAATGTCTAAACCTGGAGGACATTACACTTTTAGAGAATGGGAATGATGGGTCAGCTAAGACTCAGTTAACTATTTAAAAAAAAAAAAAAAGCCATGGAAGAGCCTTTAAATTCATGGGTTTCTAGATACATTTTCCCATAATATGTTTAGATTTTCAATAATGTTATCGATTGTGTGTATGCATGTATGAATGGACTGTATGCATAAATGTATATATTTTGCATGCATGCATACATTGCATCTGTGTATGTATACATGGCGTGCAGAGATATACTTTTTAAAAAAATGAATCCTCGCCCTCCCTGCGAATTGGCGGTCATTGGTGCTCAGGACTTTGTGCGAGGCCTGTTTTGTCCCCACTCGGCTGCTCCCTGTGAGCCAGCACCCCCCACCGCCGCTGTCCCCCCCTCCGTCACTGCCGGTAGGTAACTACGTGGTATATAATTTGCAAGCAGCCCTGCTGTTTGTTACCAGCAATTAATCTCTCTGGTGCCTCTCTTCCATTCAGGCTAAGCCTTTATGTCCTAAACCCAGCTATTCGGACGCTCCCCACTTGTGCTGTGCAGAAAAGACTCAGACTGGCAGATTATCGCAGGGCAGTTAAGCATGTAATTTCTCAAATGAGTTAAAATCCCTTCAAATATCTGTCTTTGTACCTCATCACACCACTTCACGGACTCAAATATTTGACAATTGATGAAGATCAACTAAAGGGGTCTTCATTAGCTACCAACCACCGTGACAAGCTTCTTTCAGCAAAGGCTGCTGAATTTTGGAACTTATTATCTACTTAAAAACTGCAGGAAAGCAGAAAAATACTTCAACGAACTTTAGAATAGAGAAGGCTAGAAGCTTTACAGGGAGGTGGGGTGGGAGGGGGGCAGAACAAAAACCCTCGGCTTGCTAATCTTAAGGCTGCCCTTGTTCAAAACCATGGGGCACGGCGGGCAACTGCACTTACCCAATAAAGGCAGGGAAATATGATCACATTCTCCGGGCACCGTCATTAATGAGCGAGTGGGAAATGCAGAGGTAATTACAGAAAGGGGGAGAGGGTGGCAGATAGAGGCTGATCCTGGGGTGGGGTTGCCCGGTCGCCAGGAGGGACAGCCCCCTTCCCCGGGAGAAAAGTCAGGTGCAGTGCTGAGCGGGTGTCTTGGGAAATGTGTGGAAATTTGCTCTGGCACAAACCCTGGCAGACCCTCTGATTTTCAGGGGCCTCGCTGCTCTGTATGAAGCTGTTCAGACGTGATGCCAAGGAAAACAGGTGCTTCCATGACCAGCGGGCATCAGAGTGGAGTGGGTGGGAGATTTCAAGTGGGGCGGCCTCGTGTTTCACCATTGTGAGGGATGGGCAGATGCGAGCTTCGACTTCCTTATGCGTTAAGCGGACCTCCTGACTCACACGATTTTTCTGTGAAGGATAATGGGGGGAGGCTTGGTGCAAATATCGTCCCCAAGGAAGCAGGGCAGCTCAAATTCTGCACCACAGAGTTCACAGTCAACGTGAGCCTGCAAACGCTGTTCCTTACGTAAAAAGTAACGAAAACCAAATCACTTCTCCAAACAAGAGGAAAAAATGCACAAGGAAAGTAACGAAGAATTGCATTTCCTTTTTTGAGATCGATTTCCGTTAGCTCAGCATGGCTGGGCTATCCCTATCAACAGGACAGGAAGAAGCCCTCGGCTGTCGCGCTGTGTGTGCGGAGCAGGGTCCTGGCCCCGGCCAGATGTCAGGCTCCTGGCTGCGGGAACGACAGTGTGGGTTGGACATCGTAGAACGGGCCTCGACCCTTATGGGCATTCTTCTAGTGTGTCAGTCTGGAATGTGACCTTGCCTTTTGTTTGGACATAACAGCGCTAATGAAATGTTTAAGCAAGATGTTTGAAGAAGAAAATGACAAGATTAAGCCATGATTAGCTTTTATAGATGAGAAAATCTGTTAATGTTCCTATCATCTATCTACTGCTGCATACGTAGATAAACACACGCTATATATTTTATATGCATATACACACATACATACATATATATGTCTGGCAGAACTAAGGCCTGCTTGGGTGTGGCTGGTTGGGTAATCATATGGGTGTCATAATGTACAGTTTTAATTTGAGCACTTCACCTAAAATGTCCTATGGTGTGCTTGAGTGTGATAGTGTTGTTACAAGACACGCTTATGACTGTGTAATGAGGAGGGGCGTAATTTGTGCCAGACCCTGCACCCCTCACACACACGCACAGAGGGCTGCACAGAGGTCGGCCGTGGGTCTGCTATTCCGCCCACATGGACTATTCCGTTTCCCTCTGGCCTTGGCCTTTGGAAGGCCGAGTCCTTCGTGATGACGACGTTCTGGCCTCTGTGTATTATCAATGATCAAATGATGACGTTGATTGCTATCACGTCTAATTAGTAAGTGTCAGTGATACTGTGTAACAGATATCTTTAGAACCTACTGTGATATCTTAATACTGACTTTTTGGGAAGATAAGTGTTACACATGTAACTCTCAGCCAAACCATGTCTTCTATTCTATATTTTTATTTTGTATTTAATATGTTGATGTGCTATTGGTCACGCACAAAATAGGAAGATTTAAATGATATAACGAATTGTGAAAGGTGCTACTTTTATGTACAAATGCAGTTTATTAAGGGTTTGCCAGTTATTAATAAGATAAATTGATAGTAGCTATATAAAGAGTTGACTAGATAAGTAAAATAATCTGGGGTAAACAAGTAGAATTTCTTAATTAAAATACAGTAGAAATAAAAAAAAAAACAGGGATAAGATTCTATCAATTCCAAACTTCACAAAATTCTTTAGAGCTATCATTCACGACATTAAATACAGTAGTCTTTAGGAACTGTACTGACTGTTTCTGTTTACAGTCTAAACACAAATATATTACTTATATCACTAAAAAACTACTCAACTAAAAGCCTTATAAATTACAAAATTTGAAAATAGGTGTGAATCTCTGATCTTAGGCCAGGAATGGGTCTTCCAGCATGAGGATGAAAGAACAAAACCACGTTTTGACTACATTTAAATGTATCAACTTCTCAAATCTCCACATATATGGTCAATTAATATATGCAAAGCAGAAAGAACACACAATGGAGTAAAGACAATCTATTCAATAAAGGGTGTTGGGAAAATGAGACCACATTCTTATACCATATACGAGAATAAACTCAAAATGAATTGAAGACTTAAATGTAAGACTCAAAACCATAAAAATCCTGGAAGAAAACATAGGCAGTAAAATCTCAGACATTAGCAATATTTTTTCTGATATATCTCTTCAGGCAAGGGAAATGAAAGAAAAAACAAATGGGACCACATCAAAGGAAAAAGTTTTTGCACAGCAAAGGAAACCATCAACCAAAAGAAAAGACAGCCTATTAAATGATTATTTGCAATTAATGCAAATCATGTGCATATATTTCACATCAGAAAGCATGGACGCCAGAAGACAATGATATGGTATTTCGCACTTGCTAAAAAATAATTGCCAACCGAATAACCTATAATGCAGCAAAAGTGTTCTTCGGGAATGAAGGAGAAACCAAGGCATTTTCAGATGAAGGGAACATGACAGACCCTGTCTTCGGCAGACCCACCCTAAAAGAATGGCTTATACACAGGAAGGAAGCAATAGCAACATCAGGCAGGAAAAAAAAACATGGTAAGCAAAAATAATGGGCACACACAATGAGATACCGCTCCACATCTACTAGAACAACTCAAAACACCAGGAAAAATGCTGACAATACCAACGGCTGACAAAGAGCTGAATAACGGCACCGCCATAAATATTTCATTCACTCTCCATTTGCCATGCAAGTTTGTAAGAGACCGCCTTTCCCAGCATCATGGCTTCCTACCGGTAACGGTGGCGAAAAGGGCAGTTTCTCACGAAGTTGAACCTAGGATGAGCAACCACACGCCTGGGGTGTACTCAAGCGCCTATGACAGCAAAGGTCCTGTAACTCCCTGGATGGGAATGGCACGGCAAATCTACTCATAGTCACCAAATCTAGAAGCAGCCCAGATGCCCGACAGTCAGTAAATCACGGTACATGAGTACATATAACGGGCGACTGTTCTGCAGTAAAAAAAGGAAGAAGTGACTCATACACACGACGACATGGGTTATGTCAAAGGCACCGTGTCAAGTGCAAGTCGGGGCAAAAGGCAACGTGGCGGCCACAGAGGGACACCATGGCCACTCCTTTCAGGGGGCTGTGCTGTGTTGGGGATCATATTTGACAGCCGCCGTGCGGGCCCCTTGGATTCACCCTCCCAGTCACGCTTGAGGAAAAACACTTAAATTTTACTTTGAAGTAAATTAATCAGACTAATGCAGATTTATCAGCCTGAATTTAGAACTGCAATAAAATGTTCTGTGAAAAGGAACCGGTGACTGTTTCCCTTTTCCACAGAATAATTTGCACTTGTAGCCTCTTGCTGCAGTTAATCACACTTGATCTCTGGAGTAAAAATGTTTTTAACGTGAAACAATACTCCGCCGAGATTTAACAAACTCTATTTTAATTGTAATTGATTTATACCAAAAGATAAAATGAGTTAATTAGGGCATGCTATTAGAATTATCGGCAAGGGAATACACTGGATACAACTAGCAACGAGGTGGTATGAGATGAAAGATTATTTTAAAGTCGGAAACAAAATGAATTTCAAACCCTAAGATGCTCACTGAAAACACACCTAGGCCTAAAAGGATTAACATTTTATTTGTTCACAAAGTATTTTGATATCCAGAATAGACAAAAGAATTTTCTATACGAAATAATACGGTAGGTGCCCTGTGTTAGGAGTCCAAAGCCCGAGTTCATCTGGGAGTGCGACTCCCTAATCGAAGTACACTTGAACCCCAAGCGAGGCTGCCTACAAACACCTTACCTCCTGGGCTTGATTGGCCAGCCCCGCGACAGAAAGACAGAAAGTCAGCCACCAACCAACACGCCTGGCAAAGAAAGAGGGTTTGGTTCACCCCTTGGCCGCAGAGGAGAGTGAATATCTACTGAGTACTCACTACTGTGTTTCTCATAGGTCATCTCCTTCTGTCTTTACAATAATTCTAAAAGGATCCTTCCTGTGTATTTCACAGATGATCAAATTGAGGTCCAGAGAGGTTCCATAACCCAAGACAGCCATGGTTTAGACCTCGTATGTTAACCAAAAGCAGCTCGGAATTCTCACGTGTCTGGATTCAAAGCTTGTGTCTTCGTTTCTGCCCCCATGCTGACTGTGTCGAGCAGAAGGCGTGCGACGTTTAGGAGTATATTGGTTAGCACGAACAGTCTTCGTCTTTGAGTAGCTTAATGTCAGCCCTGCATTCTTTTAAGTAAGTCCTTTCCCTGCCCCAGATAACTAGGGAACGGCTATCTCTAAAGTCCAGAGTAGTTTAGATAGGAGGTGATGTCTCTTTTTCAAATAGTTTCCTAGCAAGTAACAGAACTAAAACTTTCAACCAGTTTCTATGGGTCGGGTCTACTGTCGTCAGGCTCAGTTTCCTGGCAAAAATAAAGGGCTTAGATCTGACCATTTCCAAGACCTTTCCCATCTTTAGTATCCCGTAAGAAGACAGTCTGATTCCTTGCGGCAAGGCTAGATGGCCAATTAGGAAGCAGAGATGAAAAGGAGCTGAAATGACTGCTTTCTTGTCATTTTTCTAATGAAGTGTCCTGGCCAGGAACCTCTTGTTTCTGGGACCAGCCTCTGGTTTGAATCAAACACTTAACAGAGATGATGTGGTCTTCTGTATCTCTGAGAGAAGAAAGCATCCACCCCACCACCGACATTGCAGGGGGAGTGTTTCAAGCAGACCTAGTGTTCATTTTGAAAGCATGATAGCAGACTTATTTATGCGTGAGAAAGAAGATTTGAGCAGGTACTGGGCACACAAGGCAAGGGATACTCAGACGGCATAGCACAGAATTATACACGTGAAATCTATACAATCTTACCCGCCTATGCCACCCCACTCAATGTAATGAATAACAGGAACTGCTAAAAATTTATATACAGAGGGGCTCACATAGATGTGGCAGAGCAGATGTGACTTTTTCAAATTTCCTAAAGTGCATCCCTACTGAAACTTCTTGTCACGCGACACCTCATTTCCATCCTCTGTGGGAAAGTCGGTCACCTAGTTATTTCTAGTAGGATTGGAAGTACAGGTACACATTAACAAATGCAGTAACGGTCACTCTCATATGCACTGGGACAGGAAATGTTTTAAACGAACACGAAACTAGAAAAATCACTTCACTCTCTTAGGAGACATGTGATCAAGACGTCCCTTCCCACGCTTGCTTGTACAACACTATTGAAGATGTAAATCTCTGTTTAAAACTCATTCTGAAGCTTTTACACTCTTACAAATTGATTAAAATTTTTTTAAAAAAAATCATGTTTGTTCCAATCCCCTTAATAGAACAGTGTTGGTGATAGAAATTTACTTTTTGGGGGACTTTTTGAATAAATATTAACAGTTTCATGGAACTAAATTTATCCAGATCTTCCTTTAGGATGTCTTCAGTGCTTTTATGCCTGGGAAAACTGGCCCAGGCTGAGGTCATACAGTTATCTGTATTTTCTTCACATACTATTTTTAAAAAATAATTAATACTCCTCAAATATTCTATTGAATTTAAAAACTGGATGTTTTCTTCTTTGTTTATTTTCCTGCCTCAGGTTTATTTCTACAAATAGCACAAGAGGACCCCAGCCCCACGGGGACAGCAGCCCAGGAGTCCCACCTGTCCTTCTGTCCTCGAATCGGCAGAGAGAGGCCTCTATGACTGAGTCTTCGTGGAGGCCCGGGCACCTTTGGGAGCCTGGGCCTGAGCTGCAGCCGCATCCTGGGGCTTGATTTGATCCTTGGCCTTGGCCTTAGGCTGGCATAGCTTGAGACCCTTGGCTACAGAGGCATGAACATGCTCCCCAAGCTTGGAGTGGGCATGCTGGCCAAGTCAGCTGAGTTTGTGGCTGCCACCCTTTGGGACCTTGGGGTTTGCAAGGCCTTGACGGCTCGGCGGGTACACTCACGGCCTTGCCGTTGTCCATCTGCATCTTTTCCAGGCCCTTCTTGTGCTTCTGGGCAAAGTGCGTGTTCCTCAGGAACTTGGGCTCCACCCCCCTTAAGAGATTCCTGTCTTCGTGAGGGGGTTTGGGCTGCCTTTCTGTGCCATTTCAGGGCTGGCTGTGCGCGGTGTGGTCCTTGGACTTGGCCAGATCTGCACCCACGCCCGAGGCTCCAGAAGTGCCTGGGACCGGAACACCAGGGATGTTCTCTTGCTATAAACATTCTGGCTAACTTTCTGCCACGACAGGAATCCAAACTTTATTAGCAGCAACTTCTGCTTTTTCAGACATTTATACAGACAGCTATGGTTGACCTAGGTCCTACCTGATCTCCCTGAACAATTGACATACTGCTGTCAATGAGGGGTGGCCAAGATGATCAGATATGCAAATAACAAGTCAATATCTGACATTACAGCGAGCTCCGATTGGACTGCATGCTCATTCAATACAAATTTACCTAAGTTTCTGCTGTCTGGCTCCACTAAAAGCTACACTTGTGAGGAGATGCAAAAGTGACTACGATAAGTAAGTGCTTGCTCTAAGATACTCACTGTGGAGCCAGGACGCTAGACGTGTAATAAATAATTACAGAAAACTGCAGTAGGATTTCGTTACCCAAAGTTTTGGGGGGGGCACGAAGGCTGTGACTAAAACCAAATTTTAAAACCAAATTTTAATCCTGAGGTAACTCTGCTGGGAAGAAAGGGGTCAAAGTGTGAAGCCTTCATTTCTTCTGCTCCTTTCAATTGTTGATCCGGAAGCACGGCAGATCAGAACCATGGGGTTTAGTAAATAACTCGCTCTCTTTTTCCTTCAAGCTAGGACTCCCAGCAAGACTCCTGACCAGGCTGCCTAGGGCCACCTCCAGCAGCCTGGCTCAGTGATTGTCAACGCACTCTCCTGTGGTCCATCACAGCGTTAAATGAGGACCAGAGCAAAGCCTAGACTGAGTTATGATGGCAGCGGGGTGGGGGCGAGGAGAGGGGCTAGTCTTGACCTTGCCCAAACTTATTTCCAAAACTCAGAGCTCTAAGAGATTCAAGGCTTTATATATATATATATATATATATATATATATATATATATATATATATATATATATATATATATATATATATATTTATTACGGCGCGTTTTGAGTAGCCGAAGGGATCCGACGCTACCAGCATAAACTCACATTCAAACCCTCTGCATCACTATGGGCTTCTCACTATGTTCCTGGCCACGCGCCTGGTGCTGGAGACGGGTCTGTACTTGGGGACTCTTCTGGCAACACGCGGAACAAGGGTTTGAGCATCTTGGGGGACAAAACATCCTCTCAGTGTTCACTGAGGACCCCCAAATACTTGACCAGCTATTTGGGACCAGGGAACATTAAACCTTGTAAAATTCATCCACCCCGAACTACCCAAGACAACATTTCGTCGCTAATTGAAGGATGGAGTGGGATTCTCTTCCCATAGAAGTTTGATCGTCTGTATGTTCCCGAGAGAGGGCAAGCAATTTTTGAATGAGGTTCTTGAGCATCTCTCAAAGAAAGTGACAAATGCAAAATTCAATCATTCTCTTAGGATTTTAGACTTAGGTCTTGGGTCGTTTTAAGTTACCCAGGAACTGGTAAAACATCCCTTTTGCCTGTACTTAGCGAGCAATACATGTTCACCATATAATTTATGAGGCACATATCCCATTTTTTTAACCACTTCTATAAACTACAACTCATTTGAGCACATTTCCCCCTGTTTTTTGAACACTGTTTGTGTTTGAGAGAATGAAAACGTATTTAAAAATTGCTTGGGCTTCAGAGAATAGATGATCTCAAACCGTTTTAAAGACAATAATGAGGACGTGAAATACACGAACGTGGGATTTTAATTTAGCCGTTCCTTGCGTTTTAGCAATCTACTGTAAAACATCAGCTGTGCATCTGAATCCAACTTAAGTTTACTGCTGCTTTGACCATCTGTTCAATGTCTATTTTGATGGGTCCCTTTGCCCAAGTTCATCATGGAAGTGCGTCCCCAAATTAAAATTTCACGAATGACAATTTGAACATGACTAAGTGAAGTCTACTCAGAAAATCTGGCCATTTTCAGGATGGTCCCCAGGCTCACAGTAGGAACTGGCAGTGGGGATGGGGGGCTTGGGAATAATCCTAAGGTACCACTCCCTGGGGTCTAGTCACTACCCTGGAGCACTTTGAGGGTGATAGGCCATAACCTTGAGGTTTTATATGAGTTCTTCCCAAATTTTGGGAGACTCGCCCATGCTTTCTTCTGATAAAGTTGGAGAAATATGCTAAACTAGTTGTTTGTTTTTAAAACTTAAACCTTGTTAAACAGCCCTACCCCAAGCAACTTCATGGCATAGCCTGCCAGCTCCCCTCAGGTTTGGCAATCTCTGTTCTTGCACCCCCAAACCCCAGCGTCCTGATGTCCTTATCTTTACCAAGGACCCAGAAACAAATCTCTTTCTTCTCTGTATTCCTGCCCCCCTTTGCAATGTTCTTCATCTTGTTCCCATTAACATAAGTGACTTCAAGTCACATACACTGAAACGAAAATTCTTGAGGCTGCCCGAGAAGCGACAGAATTTAAATATATTTGCATTCAACATGTCAAAGAAGCGTGCATTGATTCGACAAACTGAGCACCTACAATGTGCTGAGAAGGTTTTGAACACTTGAACCCTTGAAAAACAAATTAGATGGAATCCCTGCCCTAAAGGAATTTACAGTGTTTTGGGAGGGACCAAAAGAAGGGTGACCCCGACTTCTGAGCCACAGAGATAAGTAGAGGGAGCCGATAAGAGTCTTTGAAGTGAGCCCCTCACTTCCCCTGGAGAAAATTCCAGAGGCTTCCAGAAAGAAGACAAATCTAAGGTGCACCTCAGAGGGTGGAGGAGCGAGAAGACTGGGGAAGGGAGTGTGCTGTCGCTAAGTGAGCCCATGTGTCGGGATCGAGACGTGGGAGCAGAAGTGTCCTTTCATAAAGCGTGCCGCTGAAGACAGAACTTGTCCCGCGAGGCAGGAGTGGCTGGAGGGAGGCCTGGGAGACCCAGGAGCCGCGGGGAGAAAGGAGAGACGTGTTTCTCCAACAACTTCCAAGACCTGAGAGACCCAGATTCAAAAACAATCACTGAATAAAAATCTCCTGGGGAGCAGTTTCTTGCCCACCATTGCCCGAGCGAAAACGCAAGCCGGTTCCATCATTTTTCTAGAAATTCTTAGGTAACAACCTAAGGCCTTCAGTCAGTTTTAGTCGTAAAGCTAACAGATCCCTTTCAGTAACTAAAATACCCAGTCCCGCGCAGTGGTCAAAACAGGGGACTTCGTTTAATGCTTGTCCCCTCTCAGCAGTGGGTGTGGTGAACGTATTCTAATTCCCAGCCTTGAGCTGCTGCTGCGGCTGCGGCTGCTGCTCACCCCTCCTGGCCTTGGTTTTTATCCAAGTGCCGTGGTTTGCACGGGACCAGGTGGCGGTGCACCCTGGGCTTGGCGTTCATTCGGGGCCGACTCTTCCGTGTGGAGCTACCTCGAGTCTCTTAGATGTCCCCAGTGAGGATGCCCACCTGCGCCTCGAAGGCAAAACACGTCCTTACACGTGCAGTTCGGTATTCCTTTGCAGACAAATACTGCTCTCCACTCCTGTATCCCTCCCAGAGATTTTCCTCAGTGGGATTGGAAAACGCTGCCTGGCCAGCTTTGCCCCTCCAGGGGAGCCACCCTGGCTCCCGTCCCCTGCCTGTGGTCGTGCGGCCATTCACAATGGAGCTGAGTCCCTGCTCTGCTGGCCTGGCCCCTTCCAAATCCAAAGGACAAACATACGTCAAGGGCCCTGGGTGGCCCCTTCAGTTCAAGGCCATGGGGAATACTCTTCCTCTTCTGCCGTGCAGGGAGCGAAATACCAACACCGGTCCAAGAACTTGCCATGAAGTTCTGTCTCTTTTACAAGCCTCAGGCATGTTTATACCCTTCTTGTGGGTGTGAAATTAAGGTTTGGAATTGTGTTTTGGCTACTTTCTTTGAAATTCTTAACTCCTTACTTAAAAATAAATAGTGGAAATTGCCCACCATTTTTTTTTTTTGGTGGAGGAAAGGCTTTTCGAACTTCAGTGAAAACGAGACTCTTGTTCTTAACCCCCTATTATATGTTATTCTCGCATTTATAGAAAAAGCTGGGGCTTTATCTTGGTAAGAGAGAGGTCCTTACATTTGCTCACTAGCTGTGAACGTGGCAATGAGGGAGTGAATGAATCCTGAAGTCTAACAGCTTCATCCCTGGTACCTTGGTCCTTCTAATCCCCCAAGCCCTGCATAGCAACCACACTTAAAAGCAAGGGTTAGGTGGTTTCTGGCTGCCAGGCTCCCCCAAAGTCTGCCCTAGAACAAGGGACATTGCCATTGGGATCAAATCAGACCGGGATGAGGAAGGTAAGCGGCGGCTGCCAGACATACCCGGAGCCCAAATCCTGCATCCGCTGTATCATAACATCACTCTTCCCTTTACTCCCTTTAGCGAAATTGGACCAGGCACCTGACCCACAGCTGCTGTGACCACATGGAAATAGGCTGGGGAAGTGAGAGAGGCAGGCCATTCTTTGGAGCCCTCAGATTCTTCCATGTTCCTGATACAGCTTCCTCAGCTGCTGCCTTCAGGGTCCCGGGGTGCACCTCTTTCTGAAATCTCTTCTGTCTTTTCAGGAGCCATGGAGTCAGGCTGCCTACAGCATTTCCCAGCCGGGGAAGCGGGTGCCCTGCTCTGGCTGACAGTTCCCTCCACCTTCCCCTCCTTCGACCTGGGCCTGGGGTCGTCCCCCGCTGGGGTCCCCCATCGGGCCTCACTTCCCCTCCCCGCTGCTTCTTGTCTTTCTTGGTGGTGACTTTTCTTCTTCCAACTCTCTGTCTCTTGGCCCAGAGGGTCCCCTGCTTCTCTTTCTAGGAAGGAAACCAATCTATGTTTGGAATTGACTCGTCTCTCCATTCCTTCATTCTGATTTGTCGGAACTGGGATCGAAGTGTTTGTCCCTCAGCGGGCTCATCTATGTTTCCTAGACAAGCAGAAATGGCTGGGCCTGAACTTACCCCTTTCGAATAAGCAGGAAAGGGAGCAGACAGGGTGTCACTTCACCACCCAAGGGACGATCGATTCAGCCAGGGTCACCCGGCCCTAGAAAACAAGCTGGATAGCCCATTCCCACACTCTTTCTTAGCGGCGCCAGCCCCTGTCCACCCCTGCACAGTTATTAGCCATGAAAGCAATAATCAAGGAGGGGTAAGACCTGTGTTTGCATCCCCCCCTCACCATCCGACTCTTTACTCTCTGACTGGGGAACAGCAAGAAACCCCTGTCTTTTTCTTGAACCCCAGAGTTGTTTGTAAATTCCCAGAGGGTAACTCCTCAGGGATGCCCTGACCACCTGACCCTGCCTTCTGGCCAGCAGCGCCCCCCAACTCCTGAACAGTCCCGTTTCCAGTGTGGAAAAACCAGCTCTCCGTTGGCCTTGAATTCCGACTCTACTAGGAGCCTGGCACAGAGTAAAGCACAATCAATGTTAACTAAAGGGGCCTTCGTCAGTGATATTAGATGAGGAATCCTGAAGTGGGGTGCTTTTATTAGTATTTATTTTCTGCTGAGCGCACTCCCGGGCCGCCCGTGTTTGTGGCCTCAGTTCCGTCTGGGGTGTCTGCTTCTTCTGGGTTAGGAACAAGCCGCTCTTTCTCAGTAGGGTCACCTCCGGGGGGGGGAGAGAGAGAGAGAGAGACAGAGAGAGAGAGAGAGAGAGAGAGAGAGAGAGAGAGAGAGAGTGTGTGTGTGTGTGTGTGTGTGTGTGTGTCCCTGCCTGTGAGCTCCATAGGTTCTATACCGCATCTGGGGAGTTCTGTTCACCTGGACGGGCTCCAGGACCAGAGAATCTACATCTAACCCCTCCTGTTCTGCATCACCCTCTGCATGTTTAAACACGCATGGCCAAAAATTCAGCATCCTTCTGGGGCCACGGTTTGGCCGAGGCACGCCTGCCAATCCCACCACCGTAACGACAGAAGGACACACATTGCTTCCGTCAAGGGACATCCTTCAGCACTTGGTGGCTTTTCTGATATGCATACCCTTGATGGCCTGGGCCGTTTCACCAGTGTTCAAGTGAACACAGAGGCTCAAACCTCTTGCTTTGCATAATTTTGTGGGGGTGTCTGGGTCAAGTGACTAGTGAACTGTTTCTAGGGGGCACTTCTGGCTGCTTTCGGGAAGGTCAAGTAAGTCTGAGGAGAACGTCAAGCAAACAAAGCATGAAGGCAGGAGGAGGGGACCTCAAGAGAAAGGAGAAAAAATCTGAACGAACATTGTGCCGTTTTTCTTTTAAAGGCATAAACCCCAAAGTCAGAGCAGGTTCTCTGAACTGTCCCCAGACTTGTAGGTTCTGGACCACCCTACGTCTGCCTCATGAGGAGGACAACAAATGGATGGGGACCAACCCCGGATCCCAGCTGAAAATCTGGGCCGGGCTTGTAGGATGGGCTCTTGATTATTGACCTGCATTGTGGTGGGAACATACTTTTGAGCAACGCACGACCTTCCGTGCCTCCCCCTCTCCCCATCCTCAATGCCGCCTGTGTCAGGGGGCAGGTGAGAGGCTCTGGAACTGGGTTTAGCTTCAAGCAACATATCAGTGAAATTCCTGAGGCAGCACAGGTCTCAGTTTGATTTACTAAGCAGAAGATGTTTGTTAAAATGGCAAGAAGATTTTCCTTGAGGCCTTACGGGGGATGAGGGCAAAACATACCCTACAAACTGGCCTCTGCTTGGAGGGATGCTACGTAGCTGCTGCGTCCAGGCTAAGAAGTGGCAGAGACGGCGCTCAGCACGTCAGTGCTTTTGACGTGAAGACTTGATAAAAACTCAAAGGCATCTCCTAACTTCAGAGGACTCCCCATCACGTAAAAAAGTACCCCAAATAGTACAGGACCAGAGTCCCCCTCGAGGGCAAAGGCCGGAGATTGCAAGTGAGGGCACACCACCGCCTCACGGTGCCCGAGTGGGACAGGTGCCCGGCGAGTCCACAAGCACGTCGCTACTCCCCGCCTCCTGCTCTCACACATGGTAAGAGGTGATCATGGGTCTGGGTTGGGGGGGGCACGCATGCCCATCTGACAAAGTGTGAACACTGGGTCTGAGTAATTCACTTCACAAGTGTTAGAGATAAATAAGCTGGAGCCTTTTTAGTGGCCCCAAGCCCTCATCCAGGTGTGTTTCTCCCCCTACCCTGTGTCCCCACCTTTTGCTTCCAGGTTCACCAGGGACTGATCTGGGGGTGCGGGGATGTACCGACTGAGGGTCCATTGCCAGCCTTTGAGGGGCCTTGGGCCCCACATCAATGGCCAGAACCTTTCTCCCTTCCCCATTTCTTCAAATACTTCTTCGGTGTGTCCTTTGCATTCTCTCTTCCTTCGGCTTTGCAGGGCTTTCCTTTGAGCCTCTGCCTATGAGAGGGTGCGGAAGAGCCTTGGGTGCTGAGGGCGCTGGCCTCAGTGGGCACAGTGGTGCAGGTGAGGGCTCGGTTCCTGCTCTTTGGTCCTCTCTACACAGTGCCAGGCCTCTGGGCGAGACACCTGTGCCTCTGTCTTCTGCTGACTTTCCCTATTATAATTTTTTTTTTTAAACTCACTGTTCATTGGCTTAGACTTTCCAGTGAATGCTTCCAATATTTTTGCTATTTTTCTTCTAAGTCTCCTGTTATAGTGTGCATGTGTATCTTGCTCTTTTTTTGCATGGCCATGCCTCTCTCTGCATAGCTACCTGTCTCTGGACCTACCAGATTCTCCTCTGGTGGGGACACTGTAGTTCATTCATTTGTGTCCTTCCTTTCTTATGAGGAAGGCAGGACACAGGGATGGCCCATGTGGGGTCAGAAAACAAGGGTGAGATTGGGTACCACCTGTCTATTCCAAGGTATACTCCAGCAAAACAGCTTTAGGCCCGGGAGAGCAGGGGGCCCTGTTTTCAGGTGCTATTCTCCACCTTGTGTCCCCTCTGGCCTTGCCTGTCCCCTAGTCTCTCTTCTTCTTTTGCACACACACCTGGTGAACAGGCACCTTCACGAGCCCACATCTTGAGACCCTCTCCCCACCAGGCCGGCTCACGGCCCTCAAGAGCTCAATCAAATGGCTTCCCCGTCCAACTGCGGGCCCCCCCCCCCACCCCAGTAAGGCGGCTTCTCTTGAGACCCTTCTTCTTCCTCAGACACTGTGGGGTGTCCGCTTGGCCAGCGGGCTTCTTCCCAGGGCTCCTTATGCACAATCCCCGCCAGTCACATAGTAGGATCTTTATGGGTTTCTTCCTAGGTTAACTTACCAACCCCTCCCCACCTTTAATGTTCTGGAAGATACGGAAGGTTATTTTACAAGATTAAGTGCTTTCCGAGAAGAAGACACTGTTTCTCATTCATTGTATCCTCAGGACACTTTTGAGCACCCGACTCACACTGAGCTTCCGTGAGTGTGTTTTGAATGACCTTAAAACGTTAAGGTCCCATCCCCAAAATGGCCCAAGTGTACCAGGAAATATGCAATAGTTTGGGAGGCAGGCAGAAATGGTCAAACAGCCATTAAGAGAAGGCAGGAATAGGAATCCGGGAGGGTTCCAGCTCTGGGAAGGATCAGAATACTCGGTGCCCAGGTAAGGCTTAGCTTCCCTTCTGGGTGTCAGCGCACTTGCCCCCGAGGAACCCCAGCAGACCCCCGGCCCCCTGAAGTCAGTCGGTGACTTTGGAACCAAAGGAGGTCGCAGAACAGTATGACTTTCCAAACAGGTGCGGCCAAAACTACAGATCAAGACAAACCCTTCCAGCCTTTGGCCGATGGCCACGCAGTGCGTGTGGAACCGCTCGGGTTCAAGGAACGCTCGTGGGAAAAGAGGAGTCCACAAATGCTCCCTTCAAAATAGGCATTCTCTCTGCTTCAGGACGGGCACGGTCCTGCCCGGAGACCCTACACAGAGGTCTGAGCCCGGCAGGATCACAACCTGAGGCTCCGTCGGGAGCAAAGTCCAGCCAGAAGAAGGAAAGGGGGACGGCCAAAGCCAAGGATGGGGAAGCACTACCAAGCAAAGAGAAGAATGAGATAAAAGGGAAACCTCCGGTGACAATGATGGGGGCCATTCGCTCTTCCCAACAACCCAGCTTTGCTAGGCCTTTCTTAAAGGAGCCATACCAATGATCAGTGGGTAGGTCCCCATGGCCTGGGAAGAAAGAAAAGCCAAACTATGCTTGGGAAGCCATTCTTTGGGTTTGGTTTTGATGTATGTGTCTATTTTCAAAGTTTTTATTGAATTTAGTGGCATGGTGTAATCAAACTAGAGAAATTTCAACTGTGTAACTGTTTGGTCACATCCTGCTCCAGACAGCTCACCCTCCGCCCCCACGGGACATTATGTCCCTCCCAGGACTGAAGGAGAAACCAAGGCTAGCCCCAATCCCTGGGGGTGGCAGGGCCTCAGGCCCCAGTCCGTTTGTTTTGGGAATGCCTACTTTGAAGGGAGAGTCTGTGGGTCTTGCTCAATTTAATTCTCTTCAATGCCCTATCCGGGCTATGGAATGGCCGAGGACCTAGCCAGGAAGGAGGCCTCCAAGGAGACCTGGCCCCTGCAGGTACCAGCACTTGAAGTACGCTGCACCCTCTCCCCAAGCACAGCCCTCCCTCCCTACCCCACAGCCTCCTCGCCTTCAGCCCGCACTCACCCCACAGGGGGACTGATGGGGGCTGGCCCAACCCTCTCTCTCGGGGGAGGGCTCTGAGTTTACCCCGCCCTGCCCGTCTCAGGCAGATGATGCTAGTGAACTCCCTCTTCCTTAGAGACTTTTGCTGAGAATCAGGAGGAGGAACAGGCAAGTCAGACAGCGATTGGTTCCTGAACCCCGGCTGCGGCTGCCTTTCATTTCCATCAAAGTTCTCTTTCTAATGCACAATCAGAAGGTGGTACCCATTCCCGGGAAGCGGCACCCCATGGCCCCCATGCCCAGCTCTGCCCTCTCAGCCCGAGCTCGCCCCTGCCCCCTCTGCGTTGACACTGTCCCCTGTCCCCTCTCCAGGGCTCCCCTCTGCTTCTTTCTAAGGATCCTTCCCCCTAGCTTCTCTGCTGCCTTTCTCTGCTATGTCTTTCTATACTTTGTCTTATTTCAGGATATATACTCTGCATCCGTCAGTCTACTTGAAAAAATAAAAAAGGAAAAACAAATGTCTACGGAGTGGCAACATCAACATGGTGAGTCAAGAGGGGCCATGGACCCCACCTGTTCCAAGGAGGACAAAGCCACCTCCTGCTCCTGGTCCCCCTCTCTCTGGAGTGTCCCCGTTTTCCCCTTGTCCTTTCTTCTTGGTTGCTTCCAGGCTCCTCTGGCCTGGAGGGAAACAAGCTCCTTCCCCGCCCTGCCCCGCTCCTTGGCTCTCTAGTCTTCAACTGGAAAGAGCAAGAGGTTTCAGTACAGTGGCCCCTCCTGTCCATGAGTACGAGCCTCTCTTTCTGCCCCTGTGCGGGTCTGAAGACAGACCAAGACCGCTGAGCAGATCTGTCAAAGGAGTTGCCAGGCCTCGTCGCCCGTTATTATGGCTAATGTGATGAACCTGGCTGCTTTGGGTATTAGGGCCGGAGGGGACATTTCACACAGGGTCACGCAATGACACGCAGTGACACACTTGACCACTTGGCTCCTTCCCTCAGACTGTGAAGTGGCTGAGGCAGGGAGTTTTTGTAAGGCGAGGACTTTGATCCTTTTCTAACTTGGAGCAAATTCATCGAGGGGGCTTACAGACTATCTCAGAGGACCCATCTCCTAGGTGAGCTGTATTGAGGGAAGAGACCAAAAGGATCAGGCTGAACTCAGACCACGGGTTTGGATAGCTTGCTTTATGTCATTAAGCCGTGACTGGGGCATTTCCCAAACGGTCATGCTGTGCCTGGGACCCATTTCGAAGGGTTCACTAGCCACCGGCTTCTCAAGGCGGCCTGGGGTTGAGGAGGGGACAGAATGAGAAGCCATTCACTAACGGCTACCCAGCCTCTGACCCCATACGTGCCCCATCTTAAGAAATGTCCGCTACCAAGATATAACTTCCTCTGGAGAAAAATCACACATAAGTGCCACCTGCTTCTGGGAATCATGTGGAAATATACACTATGTCACTTTCATCCTTAACCCTTCTCACTGTCTGAGCGAGAATACGGAGGAGCTGGTGGGTCGGAATGGAGAGAGTAAACACAGTTCCTTCGGGTTCTCAGGAAAGGGAGACGTCAGGAAGGGGGGCGGAAAAGAGGAAGATTTCCCCAAATGGCCGAGGAGGGGCCAGGACAGGGATCTCCTCAGGGCCTGGAGGTGCCACCCGGCACGTCCCAGCCGGAGATGAGCTTTACCCAAAGCAGACCACAGCCTGGATGCGGGGTAGTAGGCCGCTGGATGAAACGGGAAGCCCGGCCCCTAGTGCTGGGGGACAGGCTTGCGGAGGCCCAGTGGATCTCCTGAGCATTCTATGATCTGCTTCCAGCTGCACACTTGCTCCACAAGCGACGCCCACGCGTGGGCGCAAGAGGGTCAGCTGACCCAGAGACCGGGGGCAGAGCCTGATTCAAACACAGGTCTGAAGGCTCTCCCCTTCCCGCACAGCCCACCCTGCAGTCCTAACCATCTTTCCTTCCTATCAGCTCCTCAGGGCCCCCGAGGCCACAGAATCGCAGGACACTTAGCAGTCAAGGAGACGGGTCACTTCAAAGAAGGTCAGGACCCCGTACACACCTGAGTCACACAGCATCTCGTTGATTTCATCCCAGAAGAAACCATCCAGCCCTGTCCTTGTCCTTCAGAAAGTGCGATTTCTCATGGTCTGGCTCGTGGAGCCAAGAAATTCGCCAGAATTTGATTGTTCTCCTGGAGAGCCGGCAGCCTGGGGCCGAGTGTGGCCTGCTGCGCTGTCTCGGTCTGTGACCCTCCGGTGGCGGGAGCATCCTGGGCCCTGGGGCCCTGTTCACACCTGGACTCTTGTGATGATGCTTCTGTCCCTGACCCTGTCTCCCACCTCTGTTCTGTTTCTTCTCTCTGTTGCTGTCCTTTTCCCTCTCTGCCCTTGTTTGCTGTTGTGATCACGCAGTGTCTGTCCCTTGTCCTGGGATTCCCCAGACATGGGCGTCCCAGCCAAACCCCCCGCCCCTGGCTTCTTCCTCAGTCCTCACAAGAGACCTTCGAAAACAGTGACAACAGAGACGGTGCAGGCCTGCCTCTCTCCTGTCCTCGTCCAAGCCGACGGGGGACCTTTCTTCCTTCATCTCCCTGCCTTTTTTCTTCGGCTTCTTTTTCATTGTTGTTCTAGTACATCTGTCCCAATTGTCCCCCATTGCTCTCCCCGACTCCCACAGCCAATCCCCACCCTGCTGTCCATGTCCATGGGTGATTCATACTTGTTCTTTGTCTAGTCCCTTCCCTTCTTTCCTTCCTTACCCCCCCTTCTCTGCTCCCCCTGGGTCTCCATCACTCTGTTCCTTGTTTCCACGCTTCCACTTGCTTTATTCATGTTGAAACATATATGACATAAATTTTACCACGAAAACCATTGGCCAGGCCCTCTGTCTGTGGGGAAACACCGTATCTTGGTGTAACCCTAACACTGCCCTATCATCCTGGTCCCCTCCTCTTTTGCTGTCACCAACTGAGCTGTGACTGTCATCTTGGGACCAGCCCCTGGCCCCCTCCCTGTAACTGGGGATACCAAGGAGGCTGCTTCCGGACTCTAGGCTCCTGGGAGCACCTACACCCCCAAAGCCCAGATCCCTGGGGCTTCTCTGCTCCCTCTCTGCCAGCCCCCTCTGCTGGTCTCAGGAAGCCTTGGCCCCTGGTCCCTGGTAGGTCCATATAGCAGCCCCTTTTAAATCTGGAACTCCTGTCTTTTGGGAGTACTTTCCACTTGGACATGTGGCCCCAACGATTTTTCCTGGTCCCTAAAATATCAGTAGAGCAGAAAAAGAGATGATGGGAATATGGACCCCCAGGGGGCCACCCCCTAAATGCTTTCTAATTGAAGTCATTTTTCAGCGACATTTTAGCTATCTGTACCATCTAAAACGGCTTTGACTACCGGCCCGGTGCGACGCAGGAGGAAGACTATGGGATAGTGGTAGTTGAACAGGCCTCATGAAGGCCATGGTGAAAAAGTGGCACCATCATCCCCCCGATAGCTAGGACTATGCCTGTCCCAGGGACGCAGTGAGCAACTTGAGGGCAGGGGCTAGCCCCCGCTCCTTGTTGTACCCTGGGACCAAGTTCAAGTTCATAGCCGTTTGGTGAAAAACAATGGAGCAAATAAATGACCGTGGACTGTGGTGGAACGAGAAAAGAAAGAGCAGATGAGAAGCGCTTGTTTCGGTGCCGTGGACTCAGTCGGGAGACCTGGGGGGTGTTGTGGGGGCCCCTCTCTTGGAGTCCAAGCTGAGGAAATGCGCGGCTTCTAGGTCAAGGGAACAGAACAACAAGCGGGGAGCCCAAAGTGGCATGCGTCCTGGCGCTCAAATAGTCAAAGCAGCTGATCCAGAGAAAACCACGCTGGGAGCCTCTGCAAAGACACGCCACACCCAAGCCCGGCCCCGGTGGCCGCTCACTTTTGGAACTGAATTGATTTGACCTTTTTCCCAAGTGCCCAAATCTCACGCGGGGACTCCCTTTTTGTTTTTCCCCCAGCCACACTGCCATAGAGGAGCCGGGACGGGGGCAGCGGTGCACAGAAATCTGTGGCAGGAGGACCTGGGGATCCGCGCCTAGGGGACCCAGGAATGGCTCTCCTGGTTGTGGGTGTCTGGGGAGGGGTCTGGAAGTCTGTGTGGTGGAGCGACTCTTGGCAGGGGCTCCAGAATGGCCTGCAGGGCCCTCTGGAGACTGGCCGCTGGTGCATACCCAGCACCAGTTTATTCCGCTCAGTTCCTAAACACACGCCCCAAGGAAGGCGTGCTTCTCTCGTGGACCACTTGTCCCAGTCCTAGTCGCTGACATTTGAGGCTCCTCAGGTCTAGGCCCCTCATGAACGTCTGAAGGGCAGGAGTCGGTCAGAAACAGCTGGAAGGTGCTCAGTGGGGATCCCTAGGCCCTGTGTCCATCCCCATCTGGGGCCCCTGGACAGGAAGACATTCCCTGCTTTCCCAGTGGGGCCCGGGGTGGGCCCCAGCAACCCACAGAGGGGACCACTCGGGGGGCAGATGAGTTTGTTCCCCCAAGGGAGGCCCACATATTGCCACCTCAGCCTGACTTCTTGCTTTGGCCTCCTTTCTGTTCATCTTCCTAGAGTGCAATACAGGCTAGCCATGTGTTAGGAGCCGGCGGGGGGGCGGGTGGCAAGGGTCGTCCACATGTCTGCATGCCCAGCAAGGGACACTTGATGTCCCTCTTCCCAGAGAGGAAGCTTCTCTGGCCAATCTCAGCCCCTGGTGCACTTGGCTACCCAGCCTCCTCCCAGCCATGGCCTTAATAGAGCCCCTCGCTGGGCGAGGTTGACCAGCTGGCTCGCTCAATATTTTTTTTCTCCTGGTCCTGGTTTCCCTCTGACTCTGGTCCCCCCCAAGGGATCCTCGCTGCTTCCTCTCCTCTTCTGTCTTCTCTTTTAATATGATAACACTTGTCATCACCTCTTTCCTAACTCTGTGCTGGCTGGGTGCTCTCTCTCTCTTTCTCATTTCTATCTGCAGGTGAGACCTCAGCATTTCTCACTCCATTGTCCTGCTCTCTGGGTCGCTTCAGAGGCTTGAGTTCAAGGGGTCTTTGCGTCAGAATCAACGTAGCCCTTTGCTGGGACCCCTTCCCCAGAAATGACAGACTAAGGCACAAGCAGCAGGGAGGGGAGTGAGCCCCATATCCCTCCCTCCTCTTAGCACAAGGAGAGACACATTCCTTTCTCAAAAGGCTCTTCCCTGACTTTGAGGAAGCACCATCTTGGTGATACCCCAATGCCACCCATCTCACCCTGGTCCCCTTCATGAGTCTCCAAGACTCTTCAGTGGCCGTCATCTGGGCTGTGAGCACTGTCTTGGGACCAGCCCCTGATCCCTGCCCTGTAAGGTGGGGATACCAAGGAGGCCACTTCCAGACACAATTCTGGCCCCGGGGAGTACCCACAGTCCTCAGCTCTGGATCTACGGTGGGTCTAGATGGGAAACTTAAACTTCCTGATAAACTTTGGGTCTCCAGCCCTGGGGGGGGCATGTTCAGTGGCTTTCCTGGAGGCCACGCCCACTGGAGTGTAAATCTATAAGGGCCCCAAAGAGCGTCCTTCCCACTTGTGGCAGTACTGCTCAAGATCAGGACCCTGATAATACAGGTGAGTGTTTTTCTATGAGATTCGACTCATGAGTGGACAAAGAACATCCTAATTTCAAACTTCCTGCCGGGTCACGGCGAACAGCCAGTCAGCCTTTCCTGGATGATGTGATCCCCCGAGAGCAAGTTTTGAAGGCTGATTTTCTCTGAGTAGATTTATTCACCTGTACAGGCCAGGACTAAAGGGGTTTATATATCTGGCTGAGCCATCACGAGTCAAGAACTTGACTTCTGTTTTCATTCTCGGCACACCCAGCTGCCCTTTTCACTGCGGACAAAGGGACTTCAACTTAGCCACATCTATTTCACCCATCTCTGCGTCCCCACTGCCCAGCCACGCTCAACAAATATGATGATAAAGCAGTGAGCTCATGGAGGGGTCCACTGGGGCCGGGACAAACACCAGAGGACAGTGGCAACAGAAGAGGCAAAAGGGACAGCCTGTGAGGACGCCGCAGCGAGCGGGTTTACTGGTATGGTCTCCTGAAGGGACCTTCCCAACTCCCTTCTTCCAGGTGAGCTGGGTCCTTACACGGGGGAACGTGCTCCAACGGCAGCACAGAGATGTCCCCAGCCCTCGGCGTCAGGAGACACCAGAACACAACTGCGCCTGCATGGAGCAATGGTAAGAGCCATTTAACGGCTTGCTCAGGACCCCAGCCCTTCTCCAGGCATCAGATTCCAGTCGCCGTTTCTGTTCAGGCCCCGGCTCCACCCAAGTGCCTGTTGGTAGGGCTCTCTGGGCCCTGAGACAGGAGAGCTGGCGGGCGAGAGGACCACTTGACACCCCCTGAAAACAGGTCCCTTCCTGTCGGCGGGAAGGGAAAGAGAAGTGACAATTGCTCCTTCTGGGGTCTCCTCAGCAGCCTGGTAGGGGCTCTCTTGGCAACCTCATCCCTGGCATGCCTGCACCCCCCTGTTCTACAGGCCACTGTCCCCGAGGCGGCCACAAGGGAACTAGTTCTGATGACCTATCAGACTTGGTTTCCCCTTGGGTTCCTTAGGGAGGGACCTAAGCTGAGGTCTGAGAGGCCCAGGAAGCCCACCCAAGACCGCCCCTCCCTCAGGGCTCCATACTGGATGCTTAACCTCCCACCGAGAGATGTGTCTGCTGTTCTCAGTGAACTAACTGCTACTAAACTATTATTTAAGAAAAGGCTCCCCCATTTCCAGCCTTCCACCCACCGCACCTGGTTCCCTCCCCTTTTGCTCCTTCCAGGGCTGGGCTTCTCCAAGAATTTGTTGGAGGGGACAAGGCAGAGAGAAGGGCGCTTTGGAGCTTTCTGTCTTCCTCCGACATGCTCCACTGGCCCCCTTGCTCCCTGTCTCAAAGGCCACTGCTTCTGGCTCTAGCCCTCTCTCCCCCCGCCTCTGATTTGGTCACCCCCTGCCCAGGTCTCCACCTTTCTTCCCCCCCTTCCCCTGCCTCACCCACCCCTGCTGTTTTTTCCCTTCCCATCATTTCCAGCCCCCCCCCCCCATCTTGCCAAGGTTTCTCTCTACTTTATCTCTAGTTTTCTCTGTCTCCTCTGCCCAACCCTGGACACTCGGCCCTAGTCATTACTCTTTCTCTCCTGTTGGCCCTCTTTGCTTTATAAGAATCGGGGCTCAGACAGGTCTGGGGTGGCAGGGTCTGTGGGAGGGCACGACTGGGCACACGCAGCCCGCGTGTCCTCACTGCCCGAGCTCGGGGTCCGGCCGTCGGGCGCCCTACTGTGCCAGCTGCCCGCCTCCTTGGTGGCAAACCTGCTTCTCATAGACAGCAACCGCCCTGCATAATCATATACATTTGTGTATATATACACAAATATCTATAATTTTAAGAGCGTCATCGTGGAGTAGGCAACTTTGTGCCGGCCCTCGAGCTATCCTGGGGTCTCTCGAGGCCCTCCCTCATCTGCCCCAAGGAGGGACAGCAGTGACGAGGCCCCGCAGCCACTGCTTCCCGCAGAAGAACAGAGAGTGAGTGGCACAGAGCGGGGCCAACCGGCGACCTCTCGGGCGGCAAGCCCCGCCCCTCCACGCCCCGCGGCCGTTGTTTCCGTTGTGATCCTGGGGTATCCGTTGGGGTTCTGGGGCATCCGTTGGGGTCCTGGGGCATCCGTTGAGGTTCTGAGGCATCCTTTGGGGTCCTGAGGCATCCGTTGGGGTCCTGGGGCATCCGTTGAGGTTCTGAGGCCTCCTTTGGGGTCCTGAGGCATCCGTTGGGGTCCTGGGGCATCCGTTGGGGTTCTGAACAGGCTTGGGCAGTTGGTTTCTGCACCGTTCACTTCTTTCAAGCAGTCCCCGTGTGGAAGAGCAAGTGAGCACTTCTGAGTGACTCAGGTGAGGCCTTCAGGTCGGAGCAGGTGGCTGGGCCCCGGGAGCCCGGCAAACCACTGGGGCGGCTTCCTGGGACCTGGGTGAAGGGAGGGCAGCAGGGAGCTGCCTTGGCGGCGATTTCGGGCGTCTTGGGAAACTCCTGCCTTTGCAAACAAACGCTCCTCCTTCCAGATGCTCCCCTGTCCTGTATGTCTCAGATCTCATCATTAAGATTCCTTCCCCGGATAAAGGACCGCCTCCAACAAAGAACCGGCTTCAAGCTGGTAGTGCTGTTGTGTTCTCTAAAGTGAGTTGTGACCACCTTTAGACGAGGGGCTGGGGTCAGGTTGGAGAGGGGGTGGTAGGGGCCCAGGGACTCACACTGGAGCAGGCTGGAAGGGATGGACAGAGCACCCCAGAGGTCCCAGCCCTGTGGTGTCACCTCCCCAGGCCCATGAAAGGCTGCTCCCAGCAAGAGGAGTCCCAGTGGGTGAGGCTAGACTCTAGCTCCGGGCGGGCTCCTGATGCTGAGGGGACCCGTCTTCTCCATCCTAGACTCTCCCAGCATCAGTTACCAGAAGCCATGACATGTCCCTGCTGCTGGAGGACTTTTTGTGGCATGCCTGGAGCCCAGCATACCTGAAGACAGAGGACAGTAGGTGGCAGAGCCCTGGGTCAGTGACGCAGATGCCAATTCTGGGTTTTCTGTGTCTGGACGGCTGTGGCCTGGGGTGGTGGGAGGGACAGGGGCATCCAGAGTGGGGACTGTCTCCAGCCTTGGAGGCCGCCTTCTCGCACTCTCAAATGCTCCTCCCCATTCTTCCCTTTTCCAGAGATGACATGTCAATTCAGAGGAGACATTTTGGGGGACAGCCCGGGGCCAGTCAGCTGCTCACGGCGAGGACGTCCCCCTCTCTCCAGCCTGTGCGTTCCTGAAGCTTGCCCTGGTCCTCCTCACTTGAGGTAGTCTCCTGGCTTCTGTTTCTGCCTCTGAACACACCGCCCCCTATTCTTTTGTCTCTCTCGGTGGAAACCATCCCTCCAGAACTTCCCAATCACTTTGGCTCAGAGGTGCCCAGAGATGGTGCCCGCTGTCCCCACGGCCTTGGCCAAACGTCCCCACACCCAAATACGCCTTTAACCTTCTCTGCTTGCGCCATGCAGTGAGGGAGCTCAGGGGACACCACTCTCCTACTCACTCTTGTCCCCTCCAACATCTGAGTGGCTTTTTCTGTGTCCCTTTCTGCCTCCTATCGTCCTCTTGTTGTTTTGCTCACAAAGACTAGACCTCAAGTCAAGGAAGGAGCCCGAAGACTCCCTGGGTCGCACCTGATGCCCATGGATTCATAGCTCACCAGCTCAGGTGGCAATGAGGAGAGACACCCCGCTTCCTTCACCTGTACAATTATCCCTGAGGGTCAGGAAGCTCCGCGCTAAGCTGCCCCCACCCCAAAGTGCTTCCATTGGCCATCATGACAGATGCAGTAGGAACTCCCACATAGGACGCCCCCTCCGGGTCCCCGGGATGGGGGGATTCAATTCTGTCAATGCCACAGCCTCCCAATCCCAAGAAAGGACCCCCTTCCACCAGCTTCTTGGTGTGTAATTCCAGATCTGGCGTGTTTTCCCTGTGACATGTGCTCAGGGCCAGCCCCGCCCTGAAGGTATCTGCCCCCCCCCACCCCCCCCACCCCCGCTAAGCCCACTCTCTCTTCATTGTCATCCCGTCTCATTCTCCTGCGCTCATGGAGGGCAAGGCACTGTTTCTCATGCATTTTTTGGACCTCGACGCTTAGCTCAGAACTTGGTGCGCGTGCTTATCAGCACACGCTCTCTCAAGTAAAACTACTGCAAAATGGCGTATAGAGACGTTTGACTTTTTTTCTGGCGTTAGAAATAAGGGAGGTGGAAGGAGGTGCAGGACCATCGTGACGTGCTCAGGAAGGAGGGTGGATGGGATGGAAAAGGCTGGGGTGTGCGTTTCAGCTTGGGGTTTGGGAGCCAGGCTCGGGGACCTACGGGAGCCACATGGTTGAGACTCAGTGCACACAACGCTGATGCTGAGGTCACTTCACGAAATTCAGGATCAGGGACTATTATGGAATAGATCTCAAAGCAACCCACGGTGAGCAGGAGCTCCTGCTAAAACACTAGGAAAAGATAAATCCCATTGGACCCTGATCAAAGAGGAGTTCCCTTCTCTGCCTAAGTAAGGCTCAAGGAATTGCTGTTGAAACAGGGCTGGATTTCAGGGTAACTTACAGCTCTCTTTCTCTAGGCACCTCCCGCTGTACTGTTTGACTTTATGGAGCGCTGTAGTCAGGTTAGGTTTCTAGCAGTGGCTTCAAAACCTGGAATCTTAAGCTCTGCCCGGGCCTCCAAATGCACACATAGAATTCTGGATGAGATGAAAATGTGAGGGAAATAAGCCCCAACTGGTGTGGCTCAGTGGACTGAGCGCCAGCCTGGGAGCCAAAGGGCTGTGGGTTCAATTCCTGGTCAGGGCACAGGCCTGGGTTACAGGCCAGGTCCCCAGTAGGGGATGTGCAAGAGGCAGCCACACATTGATGTTTCTCTCCCGCTCACCTTCCCCCCCGCTCTCTCTAAAAATCAATGAAGTATTTTAAAATGTGAGGGAAAGAGCTTCTGCAGTAAAAAAATCAGGCCTCTGTGGTGTACATGTGTGCACGCGTGTATAAGGTTTTGTTGGCGCGTGTCCGTGTGTGGGAGCAATGCTGTCTACACAGCTGTAGCTATGACACTGCTACTTCCATGGTCTCCGCTTCTAGCCATTGCCCAGGAATGTCCCGTGTTGGCAGTGGCTACACAGAGCACAGTGTGGACTTACTGATGTTATCAGCTAGTCTAAGCAAAGAGGGAACGAACACAAGGATGGGTACGTAGTGACCAGCCTCGTCCATGTCTTCCCGACCTCGTCCCCCCAACCCTCACTGCCAGGCTGGGGGTTCAGACAGCAGCTCTTCTCGGAACCCCCTGCCCCACCCCCCAGCCTCACCTCCACACTGTCCCTGGACTGCTCTTTCCAGAAGCTGAATGCGATCTAGTTGCTCACAAACTAAAAGCTCCAGGAGACTTCCCATTGCCCGAGCTCACTGGCCTGCCGGTCCCACTTTGGCCAAGGCCCATCCCTCTGTGCCTCCTCCTTGGTTCCCGCCACACAGGACCAATCCATTCCCCAAGCACACCTGTGCTCTCCTGCCTCTGGGTGCCCCCTGCTGTTCCTCCTCTTCCATCCAGCGCACTCCCACTCACCTTCAAGACGCACTCCACTCTCTGACTCCCCTGCGTGTGACGTTAGTGTCACACATCAACTTGGCTACACCACAGCGCCCACTTCCTCAGTTACACGCTGACCCAGGTGTGTCTGTGAGGGTACTCTGCAGATGTAGCTAACGGCTGCCCTCAGCAGACTCGAAATAAAGATTAGCTTCCACCATCTGGGTGGGCCGCACCTAATCAGGTGAACGGCCTCAAGCGCAAAACTGGGGTCTTCTGAAGGAAAAGGAAACCCTGCCTCCAGTCTGCAGCATCAGCTCCTGCCCAAGAGTTTCCAGTCTGCTGCTATATGCTACATGCTTTTTTAAAAGATGACTTATTTATTTATTTTTAGAGAGGGGAAGGGAAGGAGAAAGAAAGGGAGAGAAACATCCATGTGCCGTTGCCTCTCATCCACCCCCTACTGGGGACCTGGCCCGCAACCCAGGCATGTTCCCTGACTGGGAATCAAACCGGCGACCCTTTGGTTCACAGGCCAGCACCAATCCACTGAGCCACAGCAGCCAGGGCTGTGTACTACACATTTATTATAAGTTCTTTCCTCCCCCCACTGCCACTCTGTTCTGTAAAAAAGTCCATCATCATATAAAATGCCTAGATATTTCATAACCTTCACCCTATCTGTGTGTGATTAACAGTTCCGCCCCACATCTCATTCTGGTTTATTCGCCAGCTTTCCAGAAACACTCCATCTTCGGGTGGGTATATCCAGTATCTCTGATAACAGAATGCCAACAGGCTAATATTTTGCTCGGCGGGTGAGGGGAGAGGGTAGGAAACCAACATTCCTAAACCACCTTCCGCACGTCACCTCCTTCACACACATCACCCCCTTTCCTCACTGCACCCCATGTCATCGCCTCTCTTACAGACGCAGCAAGCGAGGCTGGGAGACCAGACCAGCTCAAGGTTTAGCTAAGACGACGCACTGGCTTGCATAGGTTTCCCGGCGCAGCGAATAGCATTTTATCCACGCCCCACCAGGCTGTGTACACTGGTTACACATATGCACCCCAGAGGGAGCTTGTGTGCAGATAACACTCGGCTGCAATGCGATAATGCCCAATGCCTGGGTTTTATACTCACTGTGGACTCAGCTCACTTCACTGGACAGAACGATGGCCCCCAAGAACACGAGTGGTTGCTCTCCAGGCAGAAGATCATTAAGCTAAAAGGAAAAGACATGAGACACCCTTTCAATAACGTCAGCATTGATCATTCAAAATCGCCATGTCTATGCGATATCGAAAAAGTGAAAAAGGTGATCTTCGCTAAATATTGGAACTTTGGGCCCGATCTAGCCCAAATATACTATGTGGTATGGCGTAATTTTAATCTCATAGAAGTAGACAGTATTAACCTTATAAAACCATAAAGGCTTTTAAACCTGCATTTATCATCCTTTCCAGAGAAAATAAGCAACATTTGTCTCTTGTTATGTTGTTACCTGCTAATTAATGGGATGCATCAAATTTCCCTGTTTCTTTAGATTTGCATGAGCTTAAAATACCCTTTTATCTACATTCGGTAGAATTGTCAAAACTAGCTTTTG
>VMDR010005110.1:35233-54268 GCA_007922815.1 Macrotus californicus | reverse complement strand
ATCTGTGTCTTTCTTTCAATGTGAAGTGAGTCTCTTATAGATAGCATAAATGGGTCTTGTTTTTTTTTTTTTAATTCATTCTGTCTTTTGACTGGAACATCTAGTCTATTTATACTTGAAGTTATTATTGATGAGCATGTTCTTATTGCCATTTTCTTAATTTTTTGTTTTCTTCTCTTGACCTTTTTTCTTTTGATTTGCTGGTTTTCTTCAGTGTTTACGTTCCTTTCTCTTTATTTTTGTGTTTTACATGAGTTTAGCTTTGTGGTTATCATGAGGTTAATGTATATCCATATATATTTGTAGCAGTCTATTTTACACCAGTCTGAATATGCCTATTATCGAAAAGTCAACAAATAACATGTGTTGGTGAGGATGTGGAAAAAGGGAACCCTTGTGTACTTCTGGTGCAGACACTTATGGAAAACTGTATGGAGAGTTCTCAAAAAGCTAAAGTTAGATCACGACTCAGCAATTCCATTTCTCTATTTTCATGGAGAATGAGGCTAAGAAGACCCAAGTTCTGGATGGCTATCTAGTTTGTTCAGAACCAGAAATCTATACTTTGTGAAACTAACTTACTGTGAAAGGCGAATAACTCCCAAATAAAATACTCTAAATCACTGCAAATTAATGTTCCATCATAAATATAGTTGTCCTTAAATTTCTGCATTTGTTTCTGTATACATTTCTGCACATGAATATACCAGATTAAAATAGGACCTTCATATGTCTTTATATAATACACACACACATATATTATGTATATATATGTAAACACATGTATAGATGTTTATACAGGGGTGGGCAAAAGTAGGCTTACAGTTGCAATACAAATAAATACAATAATAAATAATAATACAAAAATAAACTCTGTTTTGTGTACTCACAGCTGTAAACCTATTTCTGCCAACCCTAGTATAATGCATGCACAAGAAAAATAGTTATATATACACCGACATCTTACATCACTATGCCCTGTTGAAGAAATTTTACCTGTTATTTTACCAGTTATTTCCTCATTTCTTCCATATGACTCTCCTGGTTGGGAGAGGGTTAGTATAAGATTCAAGAGAAATGAGAATTCTCTGTACCTCTAAATGATTATGTTTTAAATAACCATTTCACTGGCTTTTTAATACTGAATACATAATTTATTTTTTTCCAGTTTTCCATCATGAAGCAAAAACTACATAATAAACCGTTCAAACCTTCCCTCTCAGCCTTCATTAATGATTCGGTCTGGGAGCTGTGCTCACTGACCAGGGAGCAACTCTAAAGTTGATTGATAGATTCTGGGCAGTGCACCATGAGAATGCACCATGAGAAATCTTTTCTCTTATCAAGGTGTCAACCTCACAGGGGAAACCATGTATACATATATATATAAGTACCAAAGCCAAGAGTGGACAAGCAGGTTGAATATACTATCCCCAGGGAAGAGAGTCTGCATCTTGTCTACATATGTCTCCCAAAGCCAGGATTCTTTGACTTGGCAAAGAAAGAGTTGAGGACCAACTACGGCTATGCCCCCAAGGAGCACAGAAACTTAAAAACCAGGTGGAGCACAAGTGAGATCAGAAACACAAAGAAAGGAAACATAAGGA
This sequence comes from Macrotus californicus, assembly GCA_007922815.1. Lineage (NCBI taxonomy): Eukaryota > Metazoa > Chordata > Mammalia > Chiroptera > Phyllostomidae > Macrotus > Macrotus californicus. Next base: position 52,661 of record VMDR010005110.1, on the reverse strand, counting down.
AACAAAATCCAACATTATGAGAGTGAAAACAGGGCCATCCCGAGACTTTCTCACAGATATAATCAGAAGCACTGAAGAGAGAATTGCTTTCTTATGGGGTGAATCAATGTTGTTTAATGCCATGTCCAAGCTAAAACTGTTTCATATATCACTGAACAGACCACCCTTTCCAAAGGCCTGGACTACACCACGCCATGGTCATTCTCCTCTGATGCCTTCCACTGTTCCTGCCTACTGCTTAAGAAGGGAGCCAGAAGGAATGCCCTGCCATTCAGTGAAATAAACTGTGGGAATTTAGAGAAAGGGAAGCAAAAAGAATCAAATCCCAACTACAGCACAGCACTAGCTATGTGACCTTGAAGAAGTCATCTAGTCTCTCCAGGCCTAGATTTCCTTTGTGTAAAAGGGAGTAAATAATGGTACCTACCTAGAGTTTTCATGGGAAGGTTAAATGCATTAGTGCACAGGACAATACTCAGCTCAAATGAACCTCCACAGAAATATTCCCTATTATTATAGCTAAAAAGACAGAATGTGAGTGACCTCACGCGCAGCATGCTTTGAATCACAATCTTTAAAACTCCAAACCACACACTTGTCCAATGTGTCCCTAGAAAACATTTGAACAAATCTATACTTACATAAATTCAGTACACTCAGATTAAGTTTCCTTCTTAAAGCAATGAGCCTAGATGTGTACAGTGACAAGTATTGCATATGTATTATATACTCACACTTAAAATTCCTTCTATTACTCACATTCTCATAGAGAGCTTGCAGAGTCTCCAGATCAACCACAGAATTGTCCAAGTTCACAACAGCTGTAAAAAAAAAACAAAAAACAGAAGATGCAAGAATATAAGTTAGTTAGCATAAGCCAGCTGTGAAAAGGCGTCTGGCTATCCTGAGCAGCAGTGAACATCTCTAGAATACTCGGGGTTCATGACCAGTGGTCAGTGGGTGTGGAGCTCTAACTTCCACGCGTTTACTTGCCCCACTACAAAGTCCACGCTCAAGGACGTTCAGCGGGGACAGAGGTAAAGGGTCAGAGCTGCCACTTGCTCCACAAATACAAAATCTCAGGCCCAGTCTAATGACAAAGATAAATGTGAGTGTCTTCCAAGGACCAACTGCCTGAATTTGAAAAATGTGCTTAATCCCAGAAAACCAGGCAAATCACTCCTGTTACTCTCCCATTCTAGTTTTACACAGATTAGTGCTCACATCTGCCTATTTATCTAAAGACATACAACAAAGGTTTATACTAATCGCTAAACTGATGGACTTATTATACAGATGAGAGATGCATTTTCTGTTATAATTTTAAAATTGTTATACTACCACAACGACTCTTGGCTTGTGGTATTGAGATTAGCACAGATGCACTCTTCAAAATCCACTTTTAATATACAAACTACTCATGCTTATACAAGGAAGAAGTGGAATTGATTATAAAAATTGGGAGTATGTTCTTAAATGTATTTTTTGGCCTGAGTATCGCATGGATTTTGGAGTTAGTGTGTTTTATAGCTCAGTTTGGACGTAGGTAAAGTGAAAGCATTCTGTGTTACCTACGTACATGTTAGTTAGCAATGAGGCGAATCTGCCATGATCAGGTATGTGTCGGGTAGCCAGTGAAGCTCTTGTGGGATTAAAGATTTTTGGAAGAAAACTCACAAAGTGGATAATCACAAATGGGTTGTGTGTTTTTTGGTAACTGGGGCATTTTACATTGTCTTTTCTCTCAAAGTTTTAAGTGCATGAGCCATTTTCTAGTTGACTCTGGCAAAATCCCAAGAAAGAATTAAGAAAGACAAGTGGGAAATTGAAGCATATGATGGGTGAGAATTCTAACCAAGATAATTTGGCTTTTCTGCTGGAAGCTGGGAACAGAGCCCATGATTCACCAACAAATATTACAGTAAGTAGAATATGATACTTCTATCCTAATAATATCCCACTATCTCTACTTTCCAAAAATTGGGTCTCAAATATCAATCTAAGAATTTGAGTAAGATTTGCAGACAAATCTTTTCACTCCTTAGACCACATAAAGGCAAACATATGACAAACTAATGTTTCAAAGTAGCAAAAACACAGCCCAACTAACTTTAATAGTATTTCAAAAATTAAATAAAAGTGATTAAAAAATGACTTTCGCTGGAAGTAATGTGGCTATAAATGATGTAACAAAATGCATAAAACCCAAATACCAACAGCAAGTTCATGTATGAAATGACTCCCTTTGGATTTGAACAGAGTCTACCCCTTAAAGAAAATCTTAGAATGAACCCAAAGGTCTTATTTCAAAATTCATTAGCTAATAATCCAGTATTTCTGCATTCCTCTGGCGATACAGCAAGAGATTGATGGGGGAAAACTATACAAGGAATGCTAGTAGTCAACTTAGCATACAATTTCATTCTCAGAACAAGAAAAAGAAACACAATAAAATCATTCATACTCAAGTCAAAACTTATAAAAGATACAATTGTCTTCTGACTTTATCCATCATTTTAAAACATAATATTAATCCTACAAGTTTTCCCCATGTGAAACCTTACTTCTGAATTTACTGAGACTTCTCATCTTTTAAACTCATGCAGTATCAGGTACTGAAGAATATCTTAATAAATGTCATATGGTCCTAACCAGAGATATATGGTCCTAAGCAAGTCCACAAGTTTCTAGCCCATGAAATCTTGTTTTTTAACCATCCACAGAAAATCTCAATACAAAGCAACTTTATACAATTTTCCTATAGTTGGCTTTACACTTGAGGGATGCCAACATGATTCCATTGGAATCAGTGGTGGTGGCAAAACAACATAGTCATGTTTGAGTAGCTGAAAATAAGGAACATTAGACACTGGCAGATGAATGGATGCAGTGATAGAGTTCTAGATGGGAAGTAAAGGTAAAAGATGTAACTTGGGAAAAGTTAAGGGTATTGAGGTGCTATATTTCCTCAATATAAAAAGCACACTTTAACATTTTAGAAGTCAGGATTCAGGGTAAATTTCACATGACTAAATTTTTAGTGGTGTCTTCCTGGTCTCTCCTCCTTTAAAATCTGTGATTAGGTAGGTGGGGCAGTTTTAACTGTTAAAATTCCAAAAATCAAGGAAATAATATAATGCATTCACTCAACGAATGTAAGATGATTCTTATAACTCAGCGACTATCCTAGCTCACTAGACTAGGTACCAGCTATCTGAGTGCCAATGCTTTGGAGAGGGAGCTACTGGAGGTGAATACACTCAATTACCCAGCCTCGAAAACCTGCAAACAACTGGTTATGGGCAGAGACCACTCAATTCAGATTTCTACTTATGTCCATGGTAAGGGATTGATATAAATATGTCTGTGTGTAAAAGTTTTAAAGGTAGCAAGGGATTCAAGAAACAAGATATTCAGATATCTCAGCTTTTCAATATTTCAACTTTCTTTAAGAGAACACCTGAGTATTAAGATTATATCGAGGTGGTAGCCCCTCAGTCCCCTCAAAAGACAATACGGTTTTCATGAAATAGTTCACTGGCGTGGAAGAAATGTAGACCATGGAATCCAACTTAACTGGGTTTAAATTCACACTTTTATTTGCTGCTACTTTATGTCAACTTACTTGACTTGACAAGTTTGAATTTCTTTATGGGGATTGCAGAGAAGGAAATAGTAGAAAACATTAGCAATGTTTTGATTTTTGTGGGGACCAAAGACTGTAACAAGTAAAAGGATCTGGCAGGTGGTTGGTTAATATTCCTTGAGAAATATGCCTTTATTATCTAACCCAAACTTCACAGTTTCCTTCTTTTCTATTTCTGTTTTAGTGCCCTCACATACCAAAGAGAAAAATTCCAACTGCATCTATTAAGGGTTGGTGCTCTTAACCTGAGGGAAAAACCATCAGAACTAAGCCTACAGTCTTGAGATACTGCCAGGGGGTGTTTAATTATACTCTTTCTTTTGTACTTAATATTTAAACTACCAAGCATTCAACTTAGATTGCAGAACATAAATAAATTCAAAAGTCAGTAACGAATCTTGAATTCATATTACTTTATTCTCTGATATTCAAGTGCATGCTAATATGATTATACTTCTGATGAGAGGCCAAAGATTTCACACTCACTTCCTACTCTTGGCTCTGAGACACTCAGGAACACCCAGCATTGCCTGGGATCCATCACATTCCCACCCACCCATCCCCCTGCAGTTCCATAAAGCTGTTTTAATGAACCCAGGAGTATCTGTTCTATTTTATGTGGAAGGGTGCAAGGACGAAGAAGGTGTTGGGAGAAAACTCTGACTTTTTAATGCACATCAAAAAGATTATTCATTTATTTGTTAAAAGTTTGCTCACTTTCCAGGATTAAAAGGATGGAGATTTTTATACTCTCTCTAAAAACCTGTGAATGACCGTATGTTAATAATCACTCCAGGATTAAATAGACAGCAATTTTATTTTTTAGCCTAAAACTTTTTTTACAATGCCAAGGACGTGATAAGGAAGAAGAATATAGTACTTTTTCTGGCTTTTCGATCAACATGCTGTGTGTCTTTGATGAAGACACTGAGCTTCTCTGAGGCTTTATCAAGTGGGATAATAACTTCTTTCTGTAGCATGTGTTGATCACGTGGACAGAATAAGCCATTTTATAGTGAAAAGGATAATTCAAGAAGCCTTGGAATAATTTAGGTAATTAATTTTAAAATGTATATTATCTGTGAACATATTGGTTAGAAACTAGAGGCAGAGCTGAGAATGTGCTAGATTAAATTAGGCTCAGAATTAAACATTTGCTTTCAGTTATCAAAACGTGCGACCATAAATAGCTTTTTTTCATGAACTCTACTGGTACACACTCACGGAGATCCAATGCCTTTTTCATTAAACTATATTGTTACAACATGCAGAGTAATATAGCCTACTTAACACTCACATAGTCAATTTAACCTAAGACATTAAAAAATGTCTCAAAATAAAATATTCAAACAGACCAATCAATTTTCTTTTGACTTTAAAATATTGCGTTACATAAAAAAAGTTACATAAAGAGCAATTCAAAACAACCAGGGGTTAGAGACTGAACACAGGAGACAGCTGTGTGCCGTACACAGGACATTGTGCACACAGGCCCACAAGCAGGTGACAGGCATATGTCCACCTCACATTCCCTGGACATTTGGTCTGTGCTGTTAAAGTGTTCTCCGTAGCCACCTTCTTCAACACCACAAATGTGGGACATGTTTCTTAATTTTTTTGTGTAGAGAGAGAGTGAGGAAAGGGGAGAGAGAGGGAGAGAAACAGACATCAATTTGTTATTCCGCTTATGTAGGCATTCATTGGTTGATTCTTGCATGTGCCCTGACCGGAGATCAAGCCCGCAACGTTGGCGTATCAATCATGTTTCTTATTCTAACATTAAATCACCCACAGACGACAGTGCAGCATAGCATATCTGTCTCAATGTCTCCATGAGAAACAGAATCCCGCATCTGTGTAACCATTAAAGCTCAGAAGGGACAGTGTTAAAAGAAGAGCTTGTGTTACAAAGAAACTCACATAAAACAGAAGTTCACCAAATAAGCTTCAAATTTGTGAATGTTTCACCTGTTTTGAGTAGCCAGCAAAGTAGTTCGCTTTATTGGTGTGATTCAGTTTGATAGGGTTACTTTTGTTGAGCACAACATTGCAAGTCACGGAACACTCTCTGTCAGTGCCCAGTTTACTCCACTCTTGATTTGCTTCAAATCTGGGGTTTCCACGATGGGACAGGACCAGAGCAGCCTCGGGGCCCCTTCCCTCCATCAGCCCTGAACACTCAACCCTGGCACTATGGTCTCTTGCCTTAATCCCTCTTCCCTCTGGTGTCATTTGCTAAACTAGAGGTAGGGTCCCCCAAAGGTAGAAGACCTAATGGTATTGATGACCAAGAATATGAGTTACCCATTTCTGCGGAGCAAATGACAGTAAAGCTTAGGGGCTCAAAACAACAAACATATATCATCTCACAGCTTCTGTGGCTCAGAAGTCTGGGTGCAGCTTAACTGGGTGCCTTTGTTGACTAGGGCTGAGATTTCATGGCAAGGTTCTGCAGGGAGAGCTGTTCCCAAGCGCGCGTGGCTGTTCGCAGGATTCGGTCCCTCGCACAGAGGGCCTCAGCTCTCTGCTGGCTATTGGCCAAAAGCCTGACTGTTTCTTGCCAGGTGGGTCTCTCCAGGTAACCAGCTTCCCTCAGAGCGAGTGAAAAGGGGATGCAAGACCAGGCCACCTTCTCTTCGGAACCTAATCTTGTAAGTGACCTCTATTCATTGTGAGTCACCAGGTCTCCCCCACACATAAAGGGGAGAGATTACATAGGAGCATGAATACAGGAGGTGGGGGTCCATGGAGGCCACCTGGGAGTCTGCCCACCACACCAGGTTACTAAGTCATGACTTCTTGTCCTGTGGACTTCAAATCTCGATGAGTAGTTCTCTACTGCTCATATTAACTTTAGCAATGTTTTGCTTTCCTATCAGAGGCTCTAAAATCACAAAGGACACGAAGCAGCATCATAATTCAGTGGAAAGATGAAATGCCTTAATCGAGAAAGCTGACTTCTTGTATAGGTGTCGCCTATACATCAGATAAGCCTCGTAATCTCTGAGATAGAGATTACGTGAGCTGTGACATACAGAGACTTAGGGGCATGAGATAATATGGACATGGACGTGATCGTGCCCTAATTCACTGCATCCTGAAGAACCTACGTACATAGGAGGCTTTGGAAAAACATCTTTGTTCCATGTTGAAGGTTCAAATAGGCTGAGGTTAGTATTCCTGAAAATGCACTACCTTTACTAAACAAACTACACATTCCTTGAGATCACCCTTTCATAAACAACCAACTTCACTCCTAGCGAACTTCATAGTTCAAAACACGAAACACAGGTAAAAATACATGATGTCCCATCATCATCTGCCAAATAGCCCGGGAAGGCAGTGGTATACAGTGGGTTCTGAACTTGAACATCTCCACCGCTTGTTATCTGTGTAACCTAGGGCGTCTCACCTTCCTCACCTGCAAAATTCACCTAAGGAGAGCACCCAACAGGGGGTTAGCAGGAGATTAAATTATACAATTGCATACAAGTATACAATTATACACCTGGAAGGGGTGCCAGGCCCGTAGCAAACACAGAAAATATTGGTCGTTGTTGTTATCCTTGCTATGCCCACCTTCAATGATCACATATGAAAAATATTTGACTAGCATCTCTCCAAATCAGCATCTTGATTGAGAGATTTTTAGACAAACTATGTTGGAAAACATCCTTGGAAAAAAGGACAATGACGGTGTCGGTTGCACTGATACTAACGTGGGAAACTAAACAAGTGGCCACAGAGAAATCGTCAACACCAACTTTGGTTAAGGTACAAGGGAAGGGAATGGCGTCAGCAGGAGGTTAAACACAGAATGAGTGCAAATCAGCCCGTATTTACAGTTCATGCCCTCTCCTCGCCGACAGGGTAAGGAGTGCAAGGGCTTCAAGAAACCATCTTCACCCCACTTGCAATTCAGAAGCCACAGGAAAAGCAAAGATGAAGTTAGCCTTGCAAATTGCTGAGAAGCGAAGATCTTTGTTTGAGCAGAAACTCATCTTAAGTAACAGAGATCAGAAACATCTCTCATGTAATACACTGCCAGGCTTGTCATCATGTCTTAACCACGAAGAACGAAAGTTTCCTAAGAGATCTCTTCAAGGGATTGAAAGCAGCTTGCCATTATAGTTTAAAGTCAAGAGAAAGAATATTTTTAAAGTTAATGTCTATTGTCCTCGGTACTTCAGTGAGATAAAAAATGTCACTTTCTGGGGGGAAGTAGTTGGTATTCAATTGATCTGACAGTACTTGTTACCTCTTTTGTAGATGTAATATAAAACACTTTTGGGATACGGCGCCTGTGCCCTCCTATCTACAGGAGCTCACATATGGTGAGTGGAAGGACATCAACAAATAATTACAAAATGAACACAAGGGAGAGCGTATGCAAATGGAGGACGCAGGGCATGGAAGCAGCAGGTGGGAAAGATCCTCAAAGTCCTATCTGTTGATAGACCGAATCCTAATAGCATCCCCTGACTTTCAAATTACTTCGCTTGATTTGAACTGGGATGTGTGTTTTTTAATGGGAGGCAGACTAAATACGTGGTCCAGTTCTGCTCTGTCCTAACGTTCCACTCAAACTATACAGTAGACAGGTTTTTTTTTCAAAACAGAACTCGTAAAGGCTGAAAGAGAAAAGAGCTGATGACAGCAACATCTGGAAGCGAGTTGTGTACCTGCTTCAGCTGCCCTGAAACGATTACTCCACAGGTGTCCGTGGGAACACTGAGAACTAACCAGAAGTCAAGGACTGGCAGCATCAGGTACCTGTCCAACTGAGGGTACCATATGCAGGACTGTTGAATATAGAACCTCCACCGCCAGCCAGGCCCCTTTGCCACCCTGGGGACCAGAACACTGCCAGCGGACCTTTACTACCCTGGTCATCCCAGAAATGGGGTATCTCTGGGGAATCTAAAAACCTCACGACCATGAAGCAAGAACAAAAGATAAAAGATGTTGCTGGCTGCCCAGCATATAATGCACCCAGATAACGCCACACTGAAGTCAAAGTCAAAAGGCCTGACAAGGGGGCCCCTGGTTTGTCACCGGCTTTTACCTCTCTCACTTTTAAGCCAAGACAGCCAAGCATCAAATCCTTTGCAGAAAGCCTCTAACACAGACCAAAAATCAGAAGAAAAAAAGATCAGTAAAACTCCTCTCTATCCTCCAAAGGGTTTCTATTACCCACTGCCCCCCAAATCTCGTCTGCCCTTTGCATCTTAATCCCGCCCCATCTGACCCAGAGCTTCTGCTGTGATTCCTGAGTCACTAGCGATTTCAGGGCTGTGTTTCTCAAATGCACACTTCTCAGCCCCTGGCAGCATGTGAGTCAGCTAATAATTCCTTCCTCTGGACATGTGTTTAATTGGGTTTCCAGGATGTGACTCTCTTCTTTTCCTCTTATTTGTAATGCTCCCCATTGCTCCGTCTCTTTTGCTGGCTCCTTCTCTCCCCACCCTCATCTCTGGAGTCCCGTCGGGTTTAATCCTTATGTCTGTTCTCACCTCTGTCCACGCTCACACCCTTGGTGACTTCATCCAGTCTCACGAGGGGTGTGAAATCCTCCCACATTTTCCTCTCCAGCCTAAAACCATCTTCCTAAACTACCAGCTTGCAGAACCAACAGCCTTCTTGGCATGCACACCTGGAAGCCTAACAGGCAGACTCGCTCTGCGCATACTCCCCACTCCCCATCCCCTCCCCCCCCACCATCTCATATGAAGACTCCACCTATCAGGTGTTGATCCGGGCCATCCCTGCGTCCATTCTTTCTCCCACATTCCATACCCAATACATTGTTAACACTGTTGGCTCTGTACCCCAAATACGCGTAGATGTGACTTCATCTCGCCACTGATTGCTACCACCCTGTTCCCAGACACTCCCAACTGCTACCGGATGGTGACAACACCCCAACTGGAAAAAACGGTCTTCAAGCACAAAAACATGGTAACAGAAATAGAAAAACTGAAGAGAAGACATGAAAAATAGATGTGAAGGAATTTCCCAAAAGTAGATCAAAATGCCAAAGAGGAGAAAAAGTTAAGAAAATCAGACCAGTTGTGGAAGGCCAACATCCCAATATTAGAAGTTACAGGAGAAAAAGAAATCAATTTTGACTAGCTACTGAGAAAACAGATGCCAGTGCATTCAGCAACAGAAACTACAGAGCCACATGCTTCCTCTGACCATACTTCTGCCAAACACACAGCAACGGGCCCACATTCTAGCCCAGCCAAAGCCCTATCCCTGGTGTCCCCACATTCACAGAACTCACTCATGATATTTTTGCCGACTCCCCACAAAAGGCTCTTAAACACTTCAAGGACTCTTAAACTAGAAGGGAGATAACAATGCAGAAACATTTTCAGCTTATCTTCTCTTACAAGCCTTTATCTAACAACAGAATTATTCCCCTCTTCTTACCCAAGTAAAACTGTGGTCGTCTCTAGACTTTAAAAAACTAAACAATAAAGTATTGAGTAATATATAGGTGGATGAAGAAATGTAAGGGTGGTCAACACAAGGTGGGGATGGTTGGAGAATGGAGGGAGATTTCTGGAAAGAATATATCTGGGTAGAATTGAAGATAAATAGGAGCTGATTTCCAAAACCTCTCATTTATTAGGAAGTGAAATGAAAGACACAGGAACAAAGGGGGAAATTATTCATTCATGCTTGTTTATAACTTAGTCTTCCCCACAACTTAAAAGGTTGGCTCATTTTAGGCTAATGTAGGGAGTGATGCCAGCCCTTTAATTGAAGTGTGGGAACAAAAATATTTGAAATATGAATCAATTCTTGACAATTAGTCACTTGACAATATGGCAAAACTGTTACATATATTTGTTCTTGTTGAAAATTGTTTTCAGCTGCAAAAAGAATATCTGAGTAAATAATGGCAAACAAACTCGAAGTAGGTTGGCATTTACTTAAGGGCTAAAATAAAAGGTTAATGCCTAAAAAAATTGTAATGGTCTTTAAATGTTTTACTCATATAGCAAAAAAAAGTTGCCACAGCTCCGTCCATCACTTTTGCATTCCAGGCAAAATGAAGGAGAAAAAAAAGCAACAAGAAAGTATGTGCCATAACTATTAATTATTAATTCTTTGCAGACTTCTACTTATGTCTCACTGGCCAAAATAGTTTTCCATGGTCGCCGAGAATGAAGCTGAGGCTGAAATGTGTGAATAATGAGGACAAATTGTCATCTCTAACAAAATAGCAATTTCAGGCTCTGGCCTAGCTAATCACTGAAATACTCCCTACCTACCTACCTACCTACCATGGTTCATGGTAGTCAGACCTTGCTGACTTCTCATTTCCACCCTTTAACATAAGTCACCAGATACATTTCAAGTATTCCTTCTTTTGTATATAAGCATGTGTTCTGTCCCTCCAAGAAGATTTTTTAAAGGCTGATAAGCAGGGATCTTATCTCAAATATCATCAGCTCACACCAGAGCATTCTACCCATAGTAGAAAACTAAAAAAGCGGATAGTCCAAAAAACAAAAGTCATGACTGAACCTTCAGAGAGGAGCCATAATAGCTAACCTTAAGAAAGAGATACTATAAGTGATGTATTTGCATTATTGGTCCCATACATCCCTGTAGGCAGCAACACCTGAGAAAGCAAAAGCCAAAGATTGGCGGGGGCAACAAGATCTTCTGCAAACGGAACTACATTAGCATGACAATGAAGGAAGGAACTGAGGTAGAAAGTAAAAAAAATACATATTTCTAGAGAAAGACAGTTTCTCTTTCTCCTGCACATCTATAACCTGGGGTCCATGCAAATGGTTTAGTTTTTACTCGTTCAGGAGTTTCTAGTACTGCCTTAGTTCTCCTACCGGGAGGACACAAAAAGGTAAAAGAAAGAAAGAAAAGAACAGTTTGGTAGAAATGCCTAGAACGATCACCCCCAAATTTTTATTTGAAACTCAGGAAAGCACAGAAACCTTTGCTAAGTGCATGTCCTGTGCAATTTGACGACAACCAGAGCACTCCTTAGTAAGGACATACTGCGGTGGCAGTCCCCATCTGAACCTCCGCACACCTCGGGAGTTACTTTGAAAACTGTCAAAATGCATGACTTAAAATGTCCTAGAGGTAAAGCAAATTTTAAAGGCCAACGTTTAAAATTGGGTTTGTTTTGGTTGGCTTAATGGAATAAACCCAACAATGTCTTAAAAGGAACATTTCTCAGAGAAAGACACTTGGCACCAATAGTCACCTGGACATTTCACACTTGATAATAAGATGAAAGGAAACATACACTGGTAACCCCGGGGCCTCGACCACCAAACATGCTCGAGCACCGGGGGGTGTGGCTCGTCACACACACGCCCCCACTGTGGGGGACCGGCCGGAAAAACATCTTGCTACACACTTTCAACATAAGTGGGAAACACACACATTCTTGCATAATATTTCAAGTAATTCTCGATGATCGGAAGACCATCACGAATTAAATGGCACATATGCCAGTAACATTCTTTTTTTTTTTTCAATTACCATTTGCATTCAGTATTATTTTGTATTAGTTCTAGGTGCACGATAGTATCCTTTTCTGGATTCCCAGTGAAAATAGTGGCGTTTCATTCCCTATGTTCATAAGACTTCTAAATTTTATTACTGCTCTTTATTCCTGCTCTGATGAGCTCCCAATTTTTACATTAATATTTTTTATGGAGAAGTTTTAACTTATCTGAATATCTCAAAAGTCTTGCTTTTCTTCCAAATTATTGACAACTTCAAACCTCGTGCTTTTGGATTCACAGACCTGAATTTAAAACACAGGTCTGTGACTACCTAGTGTGCGTCTCTCAGAGAGACAAGGTAACCTCTGAGTCTGCTTGTTCACGTGTGAAATGGGTATATAATGAGAACGTAATACCTCCCTCAAATGGCTATTGACCGGGTTAGAGGTAATTCCTCTATTAAAATCCTTGCCATTGCAGGTGCTCAAAAACAAAAGATTCCTAGTTCTCTCTAAATGTCTAAACATCACATATGCCTTTATAGATTTAATTGCTCTCATAAAATTTAAATCACAAAATAAATATGCATGTTGCATGTTATTGTTTGGGCCTTAAAAGTGTAAGGGACAGCATGTCAGCATCAAACGCCTATACTCAATTAGCTAATTCCCAGCCTTACCGGAGGCTGAACTGTAAAGCACATGAAAATGTGCTTAAACAACAGTGGGAAACGCGTTATTTTCCAATCAGCAGGCAGCGCACAAATCACTCTAAGATCAGGACACGCACACATGCCGTATTACTTGAGAGGTATTCTTTTTAAAAATGACACTCAGTGATATAATAACACTTGTCATTACATACAAATAAAAAGGTGTCGATTAAGCAGTGTGATGTTGAAAGGGAACCATTTAGCCATATGCCAAAATCTATTCACTTCATAAACATGCTTGTATCAGCAATGGATGCAATAACTACAAAACATGTGTGTCCCTCTACAATGAAAACAGAGTAACTCCTGAACACATCGCTCATTCACTCATTCATTCATTCATTCATTGAAAGAATATTCAGAGCTCGAAGTGCCCAGACACTTATAGCGCTGGGGATACAGAGCAAACCTGGCAGACACACTCCCTGCCCTTGGAGAGTTTACACTTTATTAGCAAACAATTAAAATGCTCTATGTCCTAGAAAGGCAATAATCGCACTTTTATAATATCCTACAATTTAGAAATCACGTTCGTTTATACTAGCTCCACTTTTCAGGCCGTTTAATCTGGTGGAGTCTTGTTAGAAGGTGAAGACAGACAAGGAAATACCAGGATTCCAGAGATTTTGTACTTAGGCTATATAAAAAAAGTCCACCCTGTTGGGAAAAAATAAATCTCCCAGCCAGTCCGCCGCTGGCACATCTCAAACATACTGGCTTATACCAGGACAATGATATGTTACCAATGCAGTCTGTAGGCTTCCTATACCTATGCGCCTTGTTTATAAGGGCTGTGCAAGTTAAACTGTCAGGGAGCAAGCACATTCTGTTTGAGTCAGTGTGTCGCCTCCTTGTCTAGGCCGGGGGAAGAAAATGGATTCCAAGACTGTAATCCTGTTGGAAGAAAATCTTCAAATGCAAACACGATTGCCGTGGTAGACTGTTTAATCTAGCGATATTGGGTCTCATTTCTGGTTTTGGAGAGCTTTGTTGATTCGACCATACTGGTACAACTCAGGGCTTATCTCAACTGTTTAGATAAAGTTGATTTGACTTTGGCAGGTGACAAAATCTAGGGTGTGGGACAAAGGGGGCAGAGGAAAAAGACTGGCATATTCCCAGAGAGTGTTTACTTTAAGCATAGTGTATAGATGAGCAAATAGTTTCAAGCCACTGTACTTTGTATAAAACATCCACTGTCTGTTGAATGTTTTCCGTAACCCAGCACTGCAAAATGTCCTTTACTGGGCATCAGGGACTTCACCTTCTTGCTTAGGTAAACATTTACGTTCTTGTAAAATAGAGCTCAGTGAGTCTCCCTGGAAATAGTGCCCTAATTTGGGGGGTCCCATTTGTCACTATTTTCTAATGCATATTTTACAGGGGCGACAGTATTAAATGTTATTGTTCCTGTAAGCACATCTATTGCTTCCTAAGGACAGAATCTGTCGGAACTTTTAAATGCCTTATTCCAAAATAACTTTCACATACACACTAATAGTACTTTTTCTGGTGTAATTCTATCCAAACATGTCTGACTTCGAAAGAAACACAAAACAGAAAGCTTGAATTTACAAACACAAACACCGTGATTGTAATTGTTTTTTTTTTTAATTCGCTTTTTAAAATACTTCATCTAAACAAGCACTTAAATAGCTTCCTTAGTGTATCATACATTGGCAGTTATACATTGCCAATGCTACATCATGCTGAAGTAGAGGAAGGAGCCAAGATGTTCAAAATGCATCAAAAATAAAGACAACTTAGTTGTGAACTTGTAACATAAAAGTTACTTTTATGTTACAAGTTCACAACTAAGTTGTCTTAGAGAAGACCTCCTAAGAAGATCCGAGCTTACAGGTGACAATTTGACATGTTACGGCTAATTCTTTCCATTGTGTTACAGAGATGGCTGACTGACTACTTGCCTCGTGACTACTTTTCCAAACTTTCTAGAAAATATGACAAATCTAAAGAACAACCGCAGTAATCATGCTGATCCCCTTGGAATAATTTTATGGGTTACTTAACTCAACACGTGGTTAATATGGGCAAAAATGCAATGCACTGGTTTCTGTGTATATTAAGTCATACTTTGTCATTTGTCCAGTTAATGAAGGTTTCCCTCTTTTTCATTTCAATGTACATAAGCAGATAAAGATTAGTTCAACGTGTCACTGTCCAGAGGAATGAGGGGTCCATTAAATACAGGGATGACTTTCAAACATTAGGATTTCTCTGACATCATTCTAATGAAGAAAAAGTTGCTTCTAAAATAAAACAGAAGTGTTTCAAACACAAGACAGGATGGCCTCTATTCTAACTCAGCCACTCAGCTTTTTAAGTTTTCATTAAACTTGGAGAGCTATCTGGTGCACGCAACGCCCACTGCGGGAGGACTGTCCCTCCCACCCTCAGTCCCGGCCTCAGGCTCCGTTGTGTGGAGTCCGTCCAGTAACCACCCGGTGCTCCATGCTGCCTTGACAAGGAGAGGATCGACCGATTTCGCTCCTCCCAAGCCCCCTTCCTCCTTGATTACTTTAAGTATCCAGTGACTTTCAGCACTTCTACAGCTACAACGTGTCACAGATTTTTGTTTCAGTCGAGTAAGATGCGTTCATGCTTCTCCTATCTTATCATCCTTTAAATTAAAAACCATTTTTACTGCCAGAGCTTCCTGATATCCCTTTATTGCTGCCAACGTGCACAAACAGTGAAACAGAGGGTGGGCATGATTTAGAAGAGCGTTCAAGGGAAGCACTGGTGGGACTCGGAACCTACCTTGGACACCATAAATTTTCACTGCATATCTGTCCCATCATGTAAGTTCCAAGTCTCATCTCTCCCCCTCCTCACCCTGGATAGAAATGACAGATCAAGCTCGGGGTACTCTGTGAATAATACATGTTTTTTAAATATCCCATCCAAAGAAATGAACTACAATTTAGGAACTTTCTCCATAGCCCCTTGTCTATTGCCTCGACTGAGCAGGAACCTCCTTCCATCATCACACAAAAAAATTGTAATGCCTTTTCCTTAGCTGCTCCTGCATATAAATAATGCCATGGAAAAAAAAAATCAACCTTTAAAAATAACATATGCTTCAAGTTTCTCAATTCCCACACCTTAAGATTCTTCCGTATTTGTGTTTGTTTCTTTCTTTCAAGGTGTACAAAGTCCATCTGAATGGATCTGTGTAGGGGAATGCGCTGCTTATGGCTAAAATACTTTGCCAAAGCACTTAAAAATTTAGTCTCAACTGATACCATGATGCCCATTGCTCAGCAAGAGGCGATTTCCTGTTATTAGAGTTCCCAGAAAACCCCACATCTCCTTCCTATTTCCCTCTTTCCATTGAGGAGAGAGGATAGGAAGTAGACTCACTTGCCAGGCTCCAGTGAAGGAAGACACAAGCGGTCTTCCAGAATTCTCTTTTGGCACAGAATGAAGCAGTTCAAGGTTGGGGCTAAAAGTTAACTCCCCAGACTACACTATATATTTCAACACTTGAAGCCTTTCACTAAGTATTCTGAAATTACTGCTCAAGAATGTCACAGATGCTAGAAAACTGATGTCATTTCTTTGTGACACCCAGGCCTTCCGCTCAGTGCAGCTGAAGATAGGAATATGGCGTTCCGGATATTATGGCTGAGACAACGACCACGGACTTTTGGGTGCCAGGTCACAGTGCCCTGCTACGGCGACATCTGGATCCCCAAGGCCTGTTTACAAAGTTGTAAGCGAAACTTAAAAAGCGGGCCCGGACCAACAAACGTTAACAAAAGTGTATTGGAGTGGAAATTAGGGTACAAAAGACCATTCATGAGTGAACTAGATTTAGAAATAAATAACTCATCTCACTCATCTCAAAATTACAAAGTATGCATTTTACAATGATTCAAAACACTTCCATGTCAAAAATGGCAAAGCCTGCCTTGACCGGTGTGGCTCCATTAGTTGGGTGTTGTTCCGCATGGCAAAAGGTAGCAGGTTCAATTCCCAGTCGGGGCACATGCCTAGGTTTCACGGGTTCAGTCCTGGTCAGGGGCAAGAGGCAACGGATCGATATTTCTCTCCCTCTCTTTCTCCCTCCCTTCTCCTGTCTCTAAAAATAAATTAATTAAAATCTTGTTTTAAAAAATGGCAAAGTCTGTTCAGTTTCATTTAAATAAACTCAATATTCTAAAATTTACTTTTTTTTTTTTTTTTACCAAATATCTCAATGATTCAAAAGCCTTAACTTAGTTAAATAAGGTGATGGTAGCAGGTCCAGGTACTTCATGTTGAGTGAGGCATCAATTTTTTAATGTAATGTAGTATGGAAAGTTTACTGATGTGGCTTTCAAATCCCACATTGCCACCAACCATTAGGAAACTACCATTTGTTGAGCTTTGTTGCAGTATGAGGAATAGTATCTATCCCAATCTGAGAAGACTATTAGAACACTTCTCCCTTTTCAGCTACATATCTCTGAAAGGCCAGATTTTCTTCATACATTCCAAGGAAAACAATGTATAACACCAGAATGAGTGCAGATGAAGACACGAGGCTGGCTGTCTTCTCTCAGCCCAGACGAT
>VMDR010005110.1:0-35133 GCA_007922815.1 Macrotus californicus | reverse complement strand
CATTGCGATCCTCCATTTATTAATTTTTTTTAAAGTCAGAAAGACATAATATAGCATTGAAATACAGCAGTCAAAGAGTATGGGAACTTATATATCTAAAAACAGACTGATTATACAGGATTCTAAAAATTTAAAAATTCCAAGAAGTGAAAGATATATATTTGTTTCCAAAGGACATAACATCGACTTGGACACGATACATTACTCAATTACTATTATCTTCCAAACGGACGTTATGAAAAATTCTCAACTTCATGCAACAGTCCACTAGAATGGAGATCAAATTTTCTGTTTATATTTACTAGTTACTACAATTGTGACTAGCTATTTGCTCATCAGCTCTTGTGAAGGTCTAATAATCACCACTTAACTTGATCTGACAGAGCTCCCTTTCCCTTGAAAAACTTTCTTCACTTGGTTTTAAGACCACACATTCTCTTGCTATTTCCCTACCTCAACGAGCAACTTCTTTTCCGTCACTTTTGATTCATCCTCCTCTCCCTGCCACCTCTGCAGGCTGAAACTCCAGGATGCAACACTGAGGCTTCTGCTCTTCTCCATCTGCATGGACTCCCTTTGCTTAGCTAGCGGCAAGATGCTGGTGAACCCCACTCTGTGTCACCAGTCCGAACCTCTTCTCTAACTCTCACCTTGGATCCCCAAGGTCCCACACCACCACGCAGATGTCTGATAGGGATCTCAAATGTAACGCACATGCTCCAGATGGACCCCCTGACCTTCCCCTTTCAGATCTGCTCTTTATACAGTAATGGCAACTACATATATTCTAACTTGGGCCGAAAATCCTGGAGTCCTCTCTCTTAGAGTCTACATCGAATCCATCAGCAAATCCTGTTGCCTCTACTTCAATACATCAACTCCGGCCATATCTCACCATATCTACTGCTGCCACTCTGGTCCAGCACCACCACCTTGCACCTGGATCGCCAAGAGAACCCCCTTCTGGACCTTTTGCCTGCCTCCCTTGACTCCCATTTTCTGCTGGGCAGCTGAGGAGTCCCTTGGAGACATAAATCAGACCAATCGCTCCTCTGCACAAACCCTCTAATAGCATCCCGACTTTCTCAGAGGAAAAGGTGAGAAGTCCTTATGAAGGCAACGAAATTCTCTGTGATCTGAACACACCCCACCCCACTACCGTTCTTTATCCAAACACAGCTCAAACTGCCCTCCCCCTTGCTCACTCTCTCCAGACACATTCAGAAACTTGCTTTAAGAGGCCAGGACCTTGCCCTCTTGGGGGCCTTGAGCATTACTGCTCCTTCTCCGAGCATGCTCTTCCCTTGGGTATTTCCGAGATTTCTTTTCTCACCCCTTCAGATGTCACATTCTGACTGACTCCCCCCCTCTCACCTCTCACTCTGTGCCCCCTATTTCCGTCCCCTGTTTTTGTTTATCTCCTCCATGGCACTTACCACCATTGAGCATACCATATATTTTGCTTTTTATGTCCTCGCCTACTGGAATGTGAGCTCCACACGGGTATGGATGTTTGTGTCTCTTTTGTCTTCATTTCTGTATCCCAGTGCCAGGAATGGAGCATGGCACAAAGTAGGTACTCAGTAAATATCTGAGTGAATAAATAATGAAATATTAGAAGAAATGGCCCTGGTTGGGTAGCTCAGTTGGTTAGAGCATCGTTCCGATATGCCAAGGTTCTGCGTTCAATCCTGGGTCAGGGCACATACAGGAATCAACCAATGAATGCACAAATAAGTGAAACAAACTGATGTCTGTCTGTCTGTCTCTCAAAATCAATAAATACAAATATTAAATATTGGAAAAGATAAAGAAAGGAAGAAAAGAAGACAAAAGGAATGAATGAATCATGATCTTCCTGATACTAGTACCAATGCGGACACTTTTCTTTGTGCTAAGAACAGAGGCCAATGGTTACAACAGTAAAATTGGTCACTCTAATACCTTCCGCCACTCATGAAAACATACTACTAAGGTGATCAAGGTCTCTGAATGCATTCTCCTCCTTATGCGTGTAATTGGTACAGAGTCAGACACAAAGAGATGGCCTCCCCTCTGCAGTTTTGTCTGGTAAAGCACATCCGAGCATCACCCGAATCACAGAAGTGACAGCAGACAAGAGAGGGAGCAACAGAAGGCATTTTAAAGCAAACTCCCCAAAGTCCCTCAAGTAACCTCTTGCACCAGAGTCATCTTCTCTCTCTGTGTCTTGACTGCCTAACCGCCCCCCCCCCAACCCCCAACATACACGGCAGAAATGGGAACTCGAGCTGACTGGCCAACACTGGGGGTCAGTGCTGTGAAGAGCCAATACAGTTGCTAACCAGGAGACTTGTGTATAGTTATGAACCATGGATGAAAGAACATCATGTAGCATCTGTGCCACCTTAAGTCACTGTTACAATGATTAACACTGAGTGTGCTTGGGAAGTACGGAGAGCAGACTCATCCAGGCCCTCTGTTCAAATCACAGCCCCTCCCCCCACTTGCTGCTTAACTTTCTTTAGCTGTTCCATGTCTCAGTTTTTTCATTCCTATGATGGGGATAATAACATCACCTACCTCATAGAGTTACCGCAGGTCCTATAGTAAGAACTCTACGAGTCGGTTATTATTATTAGCATTAGTATTATTATTAACAACTGGATTCTAGTTATTGAAGGGTCTCTGTTTCTCCCTGAAATAACAGTCAAATTTCCACTCCTCCCAATAATTATGCAAAAGGAATATTTTTACAAAAGTCATATCTTTTTCACATAGTCATTCAAAGGTCAAAGCTGATATGATCAACTATGTGCTCACCTAAGTGTCTGCATTGAAATGCGGACTGCCCCTTCACACATGTCCCAGGTGGACCCAGGCAATTCCTTTCACAATCACTCAATGACCCTAAAGAACAGATTCAGCATTACAGGGGGGAGTATCTGGTGCTGAGCTGTGGGGGTCTATGTCTCCAGGCTTTACAGAGCTTACCTTCTAGTGGGGATTTGGGGAGAGCAGTAAAAATAAACACACAAACGAATACTTGATACATAATTCAGATGGTAAGTACAATCAAGAAAAAAAACCACCCACCCCCAAAACTCACAGCTTTAGATGGGCCTCAGGTATTATGTTTCTCCTTCCCATAAAAAGTATAATCAAAAAGTCCAACTTTGGAATCATGTCATAAAAATATAAGCTGAGTTTAACCCATGTTTTTTTGCTAACTCTGCAATGAAAAATTTACAATTCATTTTACCTTGATTTAATAATCTATGTGTGGCTAAAAATGATTTATGAGGTCTTTCTTTTTATAAGAAATTCTAAGTAATGAATTCATATTTTAAATGAAAACATACTGTGATATTAAAGTTTTCCTTTTTTAAAGATTTTATTTATTTATTTTTAGAGAAAGGGGAAGGGAGGGAGAAAGAGAGGTAGGGAAACACCAATGTGTGGTTGCCACCCACGTGCCCCCTACCAGGGGGACCTGGCCCACAACCCAGGCATGTGCCCTGACTGGGAATGGAACTGGCAACCCTTTGATTCGCAGGCCAGGCCTCAATCCACTGAGCCATGCCAGCCAGGGCAAATTTCTGAAAGTAGGCTTTAACGGAAGTGTACCCAAATCACATGCACGTTTCTACACGACAAGGCTGCAAAGGATGGAAAGGTCACACAGCACACTGGAGAGAGCCCATTTTCTTCTCAAATCTCTCATTCTAAGTGACTTTGCATTTCAATGAAAACAATTCACTACCCCTCTCATCAGCATTTACTACATTTTGAATGGCTCAATAAATATAATAAACAGGTCTTAAAATTCCATATCCCATGTGAAGAACACACTTAAAATAAGGAGGGCATGAAGCAATTTCTAAGTGAGCCGTATAGTCCTCAGTTTCATAAAGAAAGCAGGCACTGGGCAAAAAAAACACTGTCCACACTGATCCTAATGTTTGAGGATATTACAAAAATAAACAAATGATTGTGGATACACTTTTCTATGGTAATCATTAGGCATGTAAAAAAGCTTGTGTTTCCTAGAATGAAACCAGAAACTCTATGACAAAGACCTGAAGTTTGTCATCTACAACTCGTTTGGTGGGAAATCTCATCAGAACAACATGACTCAGTGGTGACGCAGCAGGCTGGAAGATCTGTTCCATGGGTAGGGTTATCAAAATACACAGGGGGGAGTTGCCATAGAACAGCCTCAGAGTCCCTGCAGTCTAGAAAGGGAATTTACAGGGTCTTAGAGAAGTATTCTTATACTTTACATGCACAGCAAGAAACTAGTTTAATTGTCAGGAAAATCACATCAAAGCAATGCATACCAGCATCTGTCCAGGTCTCTACTTAGATTCTACTCATGTCTCTCACCAAGATTCATTTCACCAGCAAAGCCAAACTCCCCACCGCTACCGTCACACGCCACCCAGAGCCGACAGTGAGTGACGGACGTGGAATGTGGCCGACTCCCGCAGCACAGAAACAATGATTAGGAAACCACACAATTATGGGAGACCCCGGCCTCTCAAGTTTCCCAAACAAATTGTTCTCCTTGTAGATAAAGCATAGTCCAAAGATTTAGCTAGGCTCAACTTCTAAGAGCCGCTCGTGTAAATAATTCACCTTTTTATCACCATTCAGAAAACAGAAATGGACATAGCCCAGCACTAACTCAGCGGTTCAGGAACACGGACAGAAAACCCAAGCAATCAAACCGGCCTCGGATACATTCCCCTTGGACTCAAAGTCCCATATTCCCAGCTCATCTCACCCCTTAAACTCTTAAACTTGTTGGGACAAACAGCTTCTGCATCCTACTATTTCTCTTACCACATGGCAAAGGCTTCTAGCAGAACCTGTTCAGACTAAGAAAAAGAGGAATAAAAACTTTAAGTGCCCCTTCCTCACTGGGTGGCCAGGCTTAAAGCTTCAAACCCCTTCAAAGGCTATAAACACAGCTCATTTCCCACAGAACACGGTGTGGACAACTGTTTTTGACTGAGTACTTAACATGACCTGTGTATGTCTTTGTGTGCGTGTGCATGCACACCCCTTTACAGGAAATAACTCACTTGACAACCCTTTTTACTAATGAAGAAACTCAGGAATGGGAATATGAAGAAATCTGCCCAGGTGTACTCAGCAAACCAGTGGCAGAGCTGGATTCAAATCCGTTTTAGTTTGGGCTGCCATAACAAAGGGTCACAGATTGGGTGGTTTACAAAGTGGAAACATAGAGGAGAGAGCAGTAAAGGCTCTCTTCCTGGCTTGCTTCCATCAGGGCACCCCATCCTCGTGACCCCATATATAAATCTGATTACCTCCCCAAAGCCTTCATCTCTCAGTACCATCACACTGGGGTTCAGGACTTCAATATACGCATTTGGGAGGGAGGCACAAACATTTAGTCCATAACAATGCCCAAGCAGCACAGCCCCGGAACTCACACCCTTCAGCACTGCCAGACTACACCTGAGAGGAGAGGGGAAAACCCAGGGAAGTGTAAATACTAGAGAGGCACGAGGAAGAAAAACCTCCGCTTAGGGAGTGAATACAGAACGAGAGCAAGCATCCCCAAAGGCTGTACTAGGGTGTTATTCAGTATTTCCCTCTATCCTCTCTGAGCAACTGGTAACCTAGACAAGAGACACAGGAGGTTCCATGTGGCCCACGCTTTTCACGGGTGGTCACGACCTGCTGCAGTGAAGGCTTAGCCCAGACTGCTTTTTCTATTAAAAAATGTGTCTGTCTGTTCGGTTCAAGTAAGAACAGGCAACTCCATCAATTAATTGGTTTTAAAATATTCAAAATATTTTAAAATGCATTTTAAAATATTCTTGTTCATTCAATTCACAGAAATGACAACAAAATCCATTTCATTTCTCTAAGGAACAGAGTCACTAAGCCAACCTGGGATTTGTATCAAACGACACTTCAAGTAATATAAATGAATTTTGATCAATTTATGTAATTTTAATGTTTTCCAAACTCTATAAAAGCAAAACAACATGTGGCCAAAAGTACCACGCCCTTTCACCAGCTCTGTTTTTGCCCATGGTGCATATTCTCATTTTATTAGGTGATGTGGGTCCTTATTCTGAAACGGGTGGCCACACTGCAGAGCACTGAGTGAAGAACCCAAGGGGCTGCACGCACATCCCGGTCCTCACCAGGGAAAGCCCCGGGCAGGCTTAATCCATCAGCCTCAATTTTCTCTACTACAGTGAAAATGAACTCCCTCCTTCTAGACCACTTTACACACACTATGAACAAATATTCAATTCCATTTCTTTAGATGCTAATAAAAAGATTTTATTAGAAAAGATAGTGGAACATGGACCCAGCTGGCCAAAACCAATTCTCTTTCTAAGTAGCTGACACCTTAGGTAATTTCCTCCTAATCAGGGTAAGGCTGCCCAGCTCTGAGCCCCTCTTGAGAGAAGTCAGAGACAAAACAGAAGAGCAATGTGACATGGGCGCCCACGAGGAGTCACACGTGAGCAGATGTCCCTGGACTCTCCGATGTAAATCGGAACGCGTGTTACAGTCCTTGTAAGACATCCGTAACCACGTTTTAAAAATAAAAGGTGAAGAAACAATTATTAGGCCTAAAGACGAATAAAAATAAGCACAATTTTATTAGCCTTACCCACTATATTGCTGATGGAATACTAGGTGTTTACGTCATTATATCATTTCATTTCAAGACACGTGATTTTGATGAATCATGTTTAACAGCAAGAAATTTCAACAAGGACATAATTTAGCACCCATTGCCCATGGGCCCACAATACCAGCTGGGTTTAGACAGGAACAATGTAAAAAGAAATGGTGACAGGGCCATGGATACCCTGGGCTGGCCAATCCTGGAAGGACAGAGAGAGTTATTTCCATGGCTGGGATCATTAAACACCTATTAGGTGTCCCTCATTACAATATCTGCAATCCACTTTAAAATATGCAGGCAGAGGGAATATAATAGTGTACGCCAGCCAGTTCAAGCTGCAACTCCAGGTGCAGTCTGATGTCCTGATCATGAGGACCCACACACCCGGGGAGGTTGGCCAGCACTGTGTAAGAAAGGCCTTACCCAGAGGCAGCTACTGCAAGCTCTCAGCTCTTCCTAGCTAGGACAGAAACTGAAGCTTTGCCAAATAGCGTGTTAATGTCTGAGGTGGACATTCGTTGGTGAAATAAAAGTCTATAAGACCTGTGGATTATTAAAATCTCTTAGAGATGCTCCACCCCACTCCCTTCCACAGAGGATGAGAATCTAGGAAGGGCTACAGCCAGGTTACTTAAGGAGGGTGCCTGGCGCTTAGTCCCTAAATAGTCCGAAGCACAGCCACTGGCTGAGCTGGACTTCTAGTTGCCTGGTACGGAATATAAAGGTAAGAGATTCCTCCAGGATGTGTTTGCATCAGCCTGAAGCAAACCTTTCAGAGAAGATATTGGTGAGAGCACCTATAAAGCCCGAGAGCTAGACAACTTCAGGTGTACAAAGCAGGCTTGTCACACTGTTTAGTTCCTGCTGGCCACTACATTTAAAAAAATATTTTTTATCATCAGTCAGGGACATTTTTCCATTGCTCTTTTAGAAAGAGAAGAAGGGAGAGAGAAACATTGATCGGCGGCCTCCTGTACATGCCGGAACCAGGGATCAAACCTGCAACCTACGCATGTGCCCCGACTGGGAATCGAACCCTCAAATCTTTCAGTTACAGAATGATGCTCCAACCAGCCAGAGCCCAATAGATATTTTTAATAAACAGTTGTACATTAAAGAGAATTAGAAAGTGGCTTCCACTTGATCCAGAAGTGGGGTCCCTCTACTACTCACGTGCCTGTGAAATTAGGCAATATTATTCACAGCACAACCTTCCATTCTCAGAGTTAGTTACTCTAGTGTGGATTTGCTACACAGCAGTGGCACTGTGGGCGTTAAAGCTGAGCCTTACAAAACTGGAAGTCCTTTCGTCGCTGCTACTATCTCTACCAAGTTGTGTACGCCACACTGACCCCTGAAATACGGACAAAATGTTGTGTAGAAACTTCAACCTGTTTTCACAAAACGAAACTAAAAAGCTGTAGGATACTCTCATAATACCTATTTCTAGGAATAGGTCCAGATGATTTGACTGAATCTTCCCACGGAGAAGAGTTTAAGACATTAGAAAAAAAGATGTGTGTAAAATGTCTTAAGGGCATCAGAGAGCTCACAGAATGAGAATCTCCATGTTAAACGAGAGAGGAGAGAAAGTAGAGAAATGAGCCAGCTGAGAAACTGCTCTGGCCGGGCGGGGGAGTATTCACCCCTCCCAACAGATCTGAGCTTTCTACTGACAGCTTCCTGGGGCTGGTGACAAATATTAAAGCTCGGGGCCATCCAAAGTACAGACACCCCTGACAATAAACTGGGACTCAGGAATGCCAGGGCATCAGTGGATGAGCCGTCAGTGCCTGGAGGGACCACTTGAGATTGATTTAAGGGGATGCTAAACCCCACAGCTCCCCCAAGCCTCTGCATAAACTAGTACAAATCCTCTTTGAAAGGCACTTTCATCCTAGACTTCAAGTTATTCTAAACCAATGGAGTGGGGTTTTTCACAGGTGGCACACCACGGTTCCACCCTTCCCATCATAAATTGTCATAACCTGCATGGTAATCTACAAGTTACCAGGCACGCTCACAGCTGTATTCCAGTAGCTCAGGCCTTTGCTGTAACCTTTGCGCATGTGCACTCACACAGAGTGTTCATGATTCTGGGCTGCCTTAGATTTGTCACAGTAATAAACTTAATCAAGAGACCGATCCTTTCACTATCTGTGACACCGAGGACTCCATATGTGTTATTTTTTTATTCATTTATTTTTAGAGAGGGGAAGGGAGAGGGACATTAATGTATGGTAGCCTCTCGCACCCCTGCTTACTGGGGGCCTGGCCCGCAACCCAGGCATGGGCCGTAGGCTGGGAATCAAACCAATGACCTTTTGGTTCACAGGCCAGAACTCAATCCACTGAGTCACGCTAGCCAGGGCTCCACAGGCGCTATTGCAGGAAATAACCGGTGTGTCCCTTCAAGTCTGGGCGTGACTTGGTGCTCAGTGGATGCAGCGGCAAGACCACAATTAGGCCTTTGGCAGCTGTAACCCAAACCTTCCACACTAATGACTCTCACGGGGCACTTTAAAACAGGAACATTATTACAAAGTCAGCCTAACCCTAAGTTTCCTAGAGTTGTAATGGGGAAGAAGAGACAGAGAGAAACTAATGCCTGCTTTTTTAAAAACAGTATTCCATACATCTTGTTTTAGAGATACCAGTGCTGCTATAAGAAAGGCACGGTTTTAGAGAAGCATCTCATCTGAATACAAAAAACAGGATGGGCTGGTGAACGTTTGGTCTCTTCCACCAAAGCGCTGCGTGACCTTGACAAAGAAACCTGACGGCTGAAAGGTCTCAGCTTCCTCTTCTGTAAGATGACGTTGGAGGTCTGGATAAATTCTGTGGTTGTTTCTACATCCAGAATCAATGACGTTTATGCTTCTGTGGATTTCTCAGTGGAGGCATATCCTGAAGAAGTCAAGTTTATTCTACAGGCCACAAGTGAGTCACACACGCAAACCACGATTCCAGACAAGATACGGAGGCAGAACGAGGCTCTATCCACTCAAAGCCACACTGCTTGCTTCTTCAGACTTTTAAAGCAATCCTTTTTTAGAAAATCGTGTGCAGGGTTTCAAAGGGACTCAAGCAATCCCTTTACACCCTAATAGGATAAAGTTTATGCATAATTCTGAGTGACCCCTCAACTACTGACATTCATGTTATGTTATTGTTAGTGTTGCATGTTAAGCCTGCAAATTTTTCAATGAACTCTTGCTGGCGTGACCACAGACACAGATGTTAGGCGGACTCCTTTATTCATACGGTTCTCATTATTAACTCAACCGGAGTTGAATATTTGACTGAAGGAAGGACCATATCATTATTTTCAGATTTCATTCTATGACTTAACTGGGCTGCATCTGCCAGCTTTAGAAATGCCAAGAACTTCTCGGCGCCAGCCATGGTGTCCCCTTCGATGACTACTACCCCCAATGCCTCAGCCTGAGGAAGTCTCCTCACCATCAAAACAGTTTAATAAAAACTTAAATTGTGATTAAGAGTTACTCATCAATTGACAAGGCATACCAAGCGTGTGCTATTTACGGATTATTCCACACAATATTTGAAGCCTAACAAATAGAATCCACACTCATAAAGGGGTAAGCTAGAAAGTCAGTTAAAGGTTTTCATGATTTATAAGGTCTGTGTTATACTTGAAACCACATTTTTTTAATAGGTAAACTGGCATTCCATTGGATAATTCAGTCTGCTTTAAATCTATTCTAAGGCTCTGGACAGCTTACGGGACCTTCTGAATATAAATTTAATTCCTCTATTCACCTTTGGGCAGTATCTCTCAGCATAAATGTGATCAGAGGATAAAGCAAAGGAACGTTTGTCAGTTGTAGGGCAGAACTCAAGTATTAAAATACTGACTGTAAAGCCACTAAGAAAATGTTAAAAATCATCCTGATTCCAAATGTAAAAAATATTGCATAAGCCTGGCTGAAGACATAAATTAAAGCAACAACATAAAAGAAATAACAAAAGGTCATGCATATTACTGCTTCCATGTGTCTAGACCACGAACAATATTGTAAGTAGGCAAGAATACTTTGAAACTATCTTTGATAGTTATTAGAAAAAAATAATTCAGTCCATCTATGTGTAGGAAAGCTCAGTGGTGTACACTGTAGCTGTCCTAAGTAACTGAAAGAAGAGAGACCCATTCTTCACCCTGAAAAGTTGTACATAATAATCAGCTTCAGTGGTTCTTTCAGCGTCTCAGAGTATCTGGGAATGGGGGACCAGGACAGCATGCCCCATCCCCAGTCCAATGCTTTAAAATATCTGAGACAAAGGCTCAGTCAGCCTCGTGAACAGCTTTGAGTCTTCATTTCATCACTTAATGTGGCAACCCCGTCCTCTATTCGACATCTCTAATCATCAGAACTCTCTTAAAGCAACAACAATCAAAACAAGCTTCCTCATAACTCTTACACTGAAGTCGAAATTGATCCACTAGAAAATTTTAGGCTTCCTTCTTCTCTTTATGTTAGTTCATCAAACACTTGACTCAACATCTTTTCCTCTCCTGTGGACTCTCTTCTCCAGGTGTTTTCAGGCGCTGAGACACCCCCCAACATCCCCGCCTCTCTCTACTGCTCATCCGTCACTCTTCGACCTTGGCATCCAGAAGTACGTACTCCAGATCCAGTCTAACTAGTAACGGAGCACAGTGGGACTAGTACTTGTAAAGAATTAAAATGTAAATATTTATTAATGCAGACTAAATACGTCACATGAGAATCAGGCTCTTAGCCAGAAAAAGAAATAACGGAAAAATCTTCCAGCATGGAAGAAAGTTTGGTAGCACTTACAGGAAACATACTAACCTCAACACGCACAAAAACTCTGTTTGAAATCATTTTACCACCAAACATCATACTCGTCAGCCCAAATGTTAGTATTCAAAAGCTGAGCTTTTATTTTTCTACTCACCATGTTGTATGTCTTTCATATCTAAATGAAGGCTAGACATTAATATTCCAACTGCTTGTGACCTTTTGTTGCTTAATAACTTGACAACCTGCTCGAGAAAGAAAGGGGGGAAATGTTAATTTGAACTCCAGGGATATGTTTAATAACATGTTATTTTGAATCCTAAATGAAGAACACATAAAATCATTAATTATTCAAAAATGGTTTGCAAAGAGCTTTGGGGTTCTATGTCATGGAACTTCAAAACCCACCATCTTTCCCCAGCAGCCAGCACTGCCCTCGATGCCATGCTCTTTACAAGGCTTTTAAGAGCCTGATCTGCCAACAAGTACAACCTCTAATAGTTTAGGAAATCAGTGAGATCTCTGTAAAACAACCACTACACGTGTGATACCTTGCAGCCTGAAATTTAGAAAGAGTTCCCTTTTTTAACATGGAGCATTGAAACTGGTCAACCAGGGCCAAATGGGGTAGACACACGGAGAACCTGTTAGATCAGATCGGGTCGACAACGCAGTAGTAAAGTGCTTTTCCTCAGGTCATTTGCAAAGCTCACTAGTTGACTGGCAGGCCCTCTCAATCTGTATCTGGCCCACACGCTCTCCAGAGAGTCCTGAAGAGTCACACGAACACCACAAAACATTCTCCTAAAATAGAGGTGGGCATGCTGCTATGAAACAGATGTGTAAATGGACATGTAAAGTGCTTATGATAAATCCTGCTTATGAGACTATTACCCCGTATCCCAGTCTTGTGAAGGGCAACAATTTCTAACTACCCTCAGTGTTTTGTTAGAAACCCACTCGGAAAAATGCTGGCGGAAAGGGTGAAAAAAGGTGATGGTTAAATTACCAGAAGTGACAGCTGTTCTAACAGCTATCACATATGCTGACCTTGTCTTCCTTTTTGGTTTAAGTTGGGTCAATCAGGAAACTAATAAAATAATTGTGCCCAGCTGTCACACAGATTCACAGCGTGAAACAATATTCCCTCCCAACAGCAATAATAGCATTCCTGGTTCCCTGGCAGGGATGGGGGTGGAGAAGAACACAAAATACTTTCAGAAGGACCAACCACAAGAACTCCCAGTCACTTCTGAGAGCCTCCTGTGAAAAGGGGTAATGCCCCACAAGAGAAGAAATCCTCAAAAAGAAGAAATTATACATACGTAATTTTTGATTCTCAAAACTTAGAATAACGAGCCTAAGTTTTCTCATCTAAAAATAAAAAAATCAAAAACAGCATCAACTTCAAAAGGCTCACCATGTCGTAAATATTGAGCATGATAATGTACTTGCCAATCTTAGAAATATGCCTCGCAAATAGTGTATTGACTTCAATAATAATAGCTATGAACAGTTAAATACTTATAAAAGCATTTTTAAATGTTTTCTCAAAAGTGAAATACCTGTAGAATTAAACTCAGTTGACAGGAGAATTAATTACTCTTCCTTCCTCCTATGTAACTTCCCTAAGAAACTCAGACCCTTATTGGTTCAGAATCATATTCTAGTGATTGCAAACAATTTTTCATGATCTTCCCTGGAATCCTACATGACCAATCACACCCATCTGCTTTGAACAGATACAGTATTAGGCCAGGGAAGAGAATAAAATCACACACACGACCCCAGTCAAAACTTTCAGAAACCTGATATAGTTAACATAATTATGTGGCATAAGTAGAAATATGGTTAAAATTAATATTAACTAAATTATGGTCTGAAAGAATGCTGCACCAAGGAGATAGCCTTGGTCTATTTCCACTGTGTATTTTTTTATTGCTTCATTTAATTTATAAATGAAGCCAGTACTGGGAACTCATAGTAGAAGTATGATAATAGAAACAGCAAGGATTTTGAGGACATATTGAAAGTATTTGTGTAGATCATTAAATAGCAATTTATTTTTCTATTTATCTTAAACTCCCATTACATGACTGACTACATAGGGACATTCTAATAATGGGAGTCCCAGCACAGTATATAGTAATTGAATTAATAGATTCTCCAAAAGCTTAAGGTTGAGCACAACTTGCATCAGAAATACTGCAAACTAGCAATTTTCACTCACTTGAGTTCCAGTTTCTTAGTCTTCACTTAGCTTCTTTCCTCTGCCCCCTCCCCTCCCCTTCTAGCAAAGGGAGGCCGGGAGAGCACAGGCAAGTTGGAACAGGGCCACATCCTACAACAGTTCACCCTACAGTGTGTTGTACCCACGTGTACAGAGTGAAGGTGGGAAGTCAGCCAGGTCAGGGGAAGTGATCCCTTCCCTTGATTCTAGCAGAGACCCTCATAGAGGAGCTGTAGCTCTGGTTGGGATTCCAGCTCCAGCATGGGCATGCCCTTGGCATCTTACTTAGTTGCTCTAATCCCTGGGTCCTGGCCAGTAAAATGGAGGACACACTTCACAGAGTGGTTGAGATGAGAATTACGCAGGTGCATAGCAGTGTTCCCACCTCGAACTGTGAATCACAGGCCAATGCCAAGTCCTGTGTGTTACCCGCCCATGAAGCAATAAATACATACAGAAACTGAGAGTGTTAGAAATGTCACAGCAATGTGATGGAGAGCTGTTTTATGTGTTGAATCTAGATTGGTATGTCTTTTTTGGATTTTTCTCTATTTTCATTTTTCCAGTAATATATGTCTATTTTACAAAAGTATCAAAAAATAATGGACTGGGGATTTAAAAACCTGTCCTTCCCTAGGACAGTTTGAGAGGCATTAGGGCAAAGCACTTCTCCAGGTACAAGGAACAGTCCTTAGGGACTCCAGATCGAATGTCTGTGTCACCCAAAATGAATATGTTGAAACCTTATGCCCGACATGGTGGTATTTTGAGGTGGCCCCTTTGTTGGTGATTGTCGTAAGGGTGGAACCCTCATGAATGGGATCAGTGCCCTTGTAAAAAGGCCACAAAGAGTCCCCTCGTCCCTCGCAGATTACATGAGGCCACAGTAAAAAGACAGATGTCTATGAACCAGGAAGAGGGCCCTCACCAGACACTGAGTTTGCTAGCACCTTGATCTTGGACTTCTCAGCCACCGTGCTGTGAGAAACAAATCTCTATTGTTCATAAACCACCAAGTCCAGGATATTTTCTATTAGAGCATCCTGAACAGACTGAGGCACTAGGGAAGCAAATCCAGAATGGCAATGGAAACTTTAACCAAAAATGTCCTCATCATTCCCCGTGCCTTCCCCTGCAGTCTCAAGGCTATAGAGCTCTTGGAAAGGCTGAGGACCCCAGTGGTCTGGGGTGAAAAGCTGTTCTGCTTTGCTGCCTCTGGCCTACCACATCCTAGGTGGAGCCTCAGATTCAATAGTCAAGCCACTTTTTAAGCCATTTTAAGTTACAGATGATCCCTCTAAAACAAGGCAGGAAAAAAAAATTAATGTGAGGACATCAAAGGAATGAGATGTAGAACAACACATTCGGAAAAAATTCAACTGTTTTTAACCTTCAAGAAAAACAAATTAACAGCAGTGATTTTATCATCTTAGGTAAACTATTCCTTTTTACCACTGAATTAATATTTTAAAAAAGAACTAAATGGTAAAAAAGCATGAAAAGAAACAATCATTACTTACTCCTTCAGATATGTATATTAATTTTTTTAAAGATTCAATAATAATGGCAAAGATAACAGCAAGGGATAATAACTCAATCACCACCGTGAAATACAATTAAAAATGTATTTTTTTTTACAAAGGCTCATCTAACTCTAGTGGGGCAGCAAGCATAGTGATAATGCCTCCCCACCACCAACCAACTCCCCTTAAGTGACAGCCTAAAAAACATCACAGCAGGGGGCATAGGGACGCCAGCACCAACTTACTGAAAAAAAATCTAAAGGGTTAAGCAAAGCTTTGATCTCCCCACCAGTGATTTTAAATATGATCAAGAAATCTCAGGTCAGGACTGAAAGCCAAGTGCTTTGGGAAGGAAAAGAAAGGCCATGAGATCCCATTCACTTGCTTTATTGCCTAACAGTCAAACAGTAAAATAATATGAAACTAATTCACTAAACACAACGCATTAGCATTAGTGCCCAGTGCAAGTCCCACAGTTAAAATCAGGGAGAAATCCTTAAGACCTGTAAGCAACAGACTCACGTCAACACTAAAATAAGCAGAGAACAGAGGCAGCACTAACGAACACTTTACAACCGAACCATCTAACACTGGACATAGCACATGTGGCTGATCAGGCCTTCGAAAAATGCACAGACTTAAAAACTTGGGTTTTGTTAGAGAATTGCAAAATAGCCCACTGATTTTTTTTTAGGCAGACTATATGTTCCAATGACACCACATTAGATATTCTATATTCAATACACTATTAATACTCACTTCAACTGATTCCTTATGCTTTTATGTAGCTACTAAAAATTTAAAAAGTAATACGTAGTTTTCATTCTATTTCTATTGGGCGTTACAAGGAGATCTAGCAACTTCAAACAAATTACTGAACCCATCGAGCTTAGACCTAGAGTTCCTTTTTGGTTTGAAGTTCAAAAATAAAGGAAGATAAAGGCAGCATCTGCATCAAAGCCTCCTTGGCTGCTGAGCAGGCCTCACATCCAGGTCATTAAAAAAAAAAACTTACATGCCACATGCCAAATTTGTCCCCTATTAGCATAAGCAAAACATGTCAGAAGTATACTTAAGAGAAATGATGTGACGCAGATGCCAGAAACCGAAGTCCTGAGTGAGTTTATAAAGATTCTTCTTCCCACCATACCGCCATTCGCCAGAGAGTTAAAACACTCCACATTCAAAATCCTCTCCTTTTAGAAGGGACTTGAACTTTCCTATTAACTAGTGGTTCACACTACTTCCTGATGATCAAAATTAACCTAAAGAAAGCTATTAAGAAATTAAAATAATGTCTTTTACTGTTTAAGGAAATCATTCCTGATCTTTCCATTAAGTGCCAATTTCAGCATCAAAATAATAGAAAATAACTAATCCATCATAAAACCATCCCTCAGATGCACCACCACCAAGAATTGTGTGGACATACTGCCATTCCATTAATAGAACCCTTCCTCTTCTAAATTGTCTTCTAAACAATTTCTTTCTGCAACACACCAGATTCCTTCTGCAGACTGTCCCATTTGATCTGATGCTCTGAATGGAGCCTAATGTTGGCAAGCTATAAATCATCGCTAAATTTCTTTGTCCTGTTTAACAGTCAGTTTTCTCTCCTCATACATGTTCCTATACCCTTTTTGTGTGTGCCCTCTTTAACTTTTCATCCTTTCTACAATACCATTTCATCCATTTGTCTTCCTGCCTCAGGAAACAATATTTTCCAGTGTCTTTAGGTCATTACTTTTCCAACTATTTCCCTGGTTTCTCTCTCCTCCACTTCTTGCCACCTAACCCACAAGCATTGTCTCCTGGTTGTCTTGTTTATCTCTAGTTTGTTTGTCTTTTCTCTGTACTCTAACGAGTACATCCGCAGCCTCTGGAAGGACTTCACATATTTACAACGTATGGCCAGCTCACAGGTCTGAGCCACTATTCTGAGTCCTTAATAACCTCTCATGCACTTCTGTGTGGAAGCTCATCCTCTCCCTTCAACCCAACGTGACCAAACTCTAAGCACAAAACTAAGGAACTTGGTAGCAGGTCCCATGTTTAAGAACTTATGCCACAAAGTCCTGCTCATCCTTTTAGCAACAGAAATTCAGAGTTTTAGCTGGGTACATGGCTCACCAGCCAAAGCCACATTTTTCACTGCTGACTTTATACCTAGGAGAGCAAGCTACAGACAGGGGAATGGAGGCAGCAAGAGAGTACAGATCTTTCCTTCTGCTCCCAGGCTCCAAGGCAAGAGCATGGAGGTGAGCCATCCTTCCCATACCACACCATGGTGGCAGGGAGTCCCCAAAGTGCTAGGAAATGAATCCCTGGACAACCTGTTGGAAAAGAGCCACTCTACTGCCCTGGATACTTACCTGCCCAGACATTGCCGTGAAAGGAGACATTAACTTTATATCTTCTGTAAGTCACAGTAGGGGCAGCCAAACCACATTTTAACTAAAACACCTGCTAAGCATAGGCATTCTGCTAGGCATTGGGGTAAACGCACAAAAGATGAAAAAGACAAGAAACTCGTCATCCTCTGTCCAACCACCTATATTCACAACCCTGTTATCTCAGTCAAGGACACTACCCCACCCCTGTCATCAGGATGGAAGCCTATGACTCATTCCTCCCCATCACCTCCCATATCTAGTCACACATCAGTTCCATTCACCTTTCACTATTATCCCCTTCTTCTCTTTCATGACCCAGTGCAAGTTCTTATCACCTGCTGGAGGGCAGGAGCCTCCTACCCCCAGGATCCCAGTCCTGTTCTCCGGCCAGCATCCTATAACACTGCTTTCGTCCAGTTATTCCTCTCTAATAAACATCTAACGACCTGCAGTTTTTCTGTGCTATATTCTGTTGTCAAAAGGATAACTCTGACTGTTCCCTGGACAAGAATGTACAGGTATCACCCCTCTGGGATGCTTTTCCTGGACACCTGCCCCCCACCTCCCACACTAGTCTTAGAAGGGCTGACTTAGGACCTCTTCTTAAGACTCTACATTGTCCAACTACAATATGCACACTATACAACAACCATTGGGGTACTTCTCACTGAAGTATAAGACACACACCGCTGGACAGAGACTATCCGGTGGTGCACTCCACTCCCCGGCACACTCATGGACACACTGCAGGCATTCAATAAACGTCTGCAGAACAAGTGAGCCTTGTCTAAACCACTTCCCTAGCCTCAGAAGCCTTCCTTCCCCCAAATACCCTTCAAAAATCGATTCCCACCCTTGGTTAAACATCAGAATCACCTTCTTAAATAAAGGTTCCTACTCTCCACTCTGAAAAGCAATTTTTCTCTAGGGTAGAGTTCTGGAGTAGGCTTTAAAAAAAACATCGACGGCTAACGCTGATGCAGACGTGGGGCTCAATGACAAGGAAGTATTCCAATAATGGTTGAGCTGTGGTTCTTACAAGTAAACTCAAGTCGAGGACGGAAAAATAAGAATTTACATAACGTCTCAACCATGTCAAGACATGGTAGAAAGCTGGTGTGAACTGGATGTGCAATGTTAAGTAAGCAAAACCACACTTAATTAATCAGTCCACGATGGTGCATGCTGTTAATTCAGAACTTTAAAAAAAGTATGCATTTAATTTGTCACAAGGAATTCGAGATAATTAAGCTAATGCATCTAAGGGCTTCACATTAACTGGCCAATAAACACATAACTCAAAGTTTCTTACAATCTAGGAAAGCCACACACTGAAGAAAGAAACTACATAACCTGTTCAGGGTCTCAATACAGAATCACAACAAGGGTTTTGTTTCCTAATTCCCAGTCATGAGGAGTACGCTGCTTTCCTCTGAAACGGCTTGGCACATACAGCTTTGCTGGAAACTCAATATGAGATCAGAGGGATAAGTGGCCAGATCCAATAAGGCAAATCCTTCTCTGAGTAGGGTAAGGTAAGAAGAATCAGCTACGGAGATTAAGGAGAAGTAAATTCCAAAGCAGAACTATACAATGTAAAAATCGCTGTTTCTCGCACAGGTATGAGGAGAGCACAAGGCAGTATATCAAGTGGTATGCAATGCGCTCAAAGAGACACCGACGCAAAAACCAGCCACAAATACTCTAACAAGAAAGTAACAGGAGAATATGAGCAAATATGAAATAGTCCAACCAACCCAAACAAGAGGCCTAAGAATGGAAGGGGATACAGACAGGGTATAATTCCCAGACTCAAAATTTCCAACGACGCGACCTGTGTGGAGGGAAGAGATCTGCATTTCAGCCCGTGTCTTTGCCTAGATTGGCAGCTATGTAACTTAAGACAAGTCCTTCAACCAACGGATCTCAATTCCCCTATCTGTAGAATATAATTATAATCCATATGCAAAACTCCCATAACTTGAGACAATCCCATACGTAACGTGAAATATTTTTAAAGCATAAAACATCTTGCAAATAAATGCAAGGTGTTGGGGTTAATTTAGTCATCTAATAACTACCATTGTATTTTATAGTGCTGTAAAAGCACCTGAGCTTTTTCCACCAACAGGAAGACAAGCAATACAAAAAGTGCTAACAAGTAAACCAAAGAAAGTTTAGTAAATTCTAGAATGAACAGAGAACCACCCACACAATGATTAAATCCGCACCACGTAGCAAATTTACAAAGTGCTGCTTCTCTAAGATCTCTTTAGACATACACATTGTTGGTCATCACACAACTCTGATTCGGACTCAAATATTTTTCCTTTGGAAAGATACGGTCATCTCTAGATTTGTAATCCGATGAGAATCGGGAACCGAGAGACTTCTTGGTACTGCCTGATCCTAGTTTGTGAAAACAGCAAACATCTTAAATCTTAACTGCTCTCCACTCAAAAGTAAAGAATGCTTGTATGGGATTTTGCAGAGCAAGAGGTTATCAGGGCTTTTTCCTCGTTGTCTTCTTTTTTTTTTTTTAAAGTCTACCCACACAAGACAGAAGGACTGCGGTCTTATTTACACTGCCACCTTCTCCCATTCCAATCACTGTTAAGCCTCGGGGCAGGGTGGCCGGCCTCACAGGCCTCCCGCAGCATTCCAAGCCTCTGCAAACCTGAGGAGGCATTGACACTGACCATACCCAGGAGTGCTATCTCCAGACTATCTGGCTGGCACCAGACCATCCTGCCTACTTGGGCAGCCTCAGCACAATCTGGGAAGCAAAACAGGTAGTTTGCTGACTGGTGAGATATTTGACATCCCTCACTGATTAAGAAGCTAGAAGTCAACCCTGGACATAAAACATAGTCTATTCTGACAAGGATTGCCTGCTTCTTAACTTGGTCCCCAAAGACCCCCCTCTCATAGGTGGGAGCTACCTTGCTTTGCCAGACCTGCCTTTGAGGCTGAGTCAGCTGCAGAAGGAGCCAGACAGGTGTGGAATTTGGTCAGGTTACTAGTGAAGAGTCTGTTTGTGGGTGCTCTCCCAGTCTGTCAATCTCCCCCACTTGGTTGTCCTAATAGGAATTTACAACTTCACTTTAGAAAGCTGTGTCTCTTGGCTCTGACAGATCTGAGTGCCATTTCTCCACTGAATGGGTTAACTGCTCCAACCTCTTCTGGTACCATCTTCATGATTCCTGCTTTTATTCTCGTTTAGCCCAAGATTCTGATATGAGTTTCTTGGTTCCATACCCCAAGTTGTCCGAACTAATTAGAAGCATAAACTTCAAGTAAGTACAAAAGTCTGTGGGACATTTTTCTCACCAAATGAGAGCTGTCCATCTGGCTCTCCATGGTTTCTTGATCATACCTGCCTGTACCCTCTTTTGCCATTCAACACACCATGATACTTCATTCTTGCATCAGAAATCAAATCAGACCCCAAACACGCCAGTTTAAAAAAAGCAAGTATGTGTTACATAACAGTGATGTGATGAACTCTAAGAAACATGTGCCATCCCTTATTTTGAGAGAGGTGCTCTCAGATAGAAAAGTGATATCTACCTCGCCTACGAGATCAGACACATTCACCCAGCCAATGCTTTGACTCTTCTGTACCTTAGTAAAATGCATGCTATTAAAACAGAGCAAAGCCACAGGCTTGTTTGAAATAAATTCAAGCTGAATAAAGTCATTAACCAGCCTATTAACTTGGTGCATATAAGGTGCTCAAATCACATCTGCCAAAATCACAACTATTATGTATTGATTCACAGAAGAAAGCAAGGCTAAGAACAGAAAATTGCTGAAAGACACAGGACCTCAGGAGGTAGGCTGGAATTTTCACTCCTCTCTGCCTGACTCCAAAGCTCACTTCCTGTCCTTGCTCCAAGTCCCTTAGCTACCCTTCCACCCCCGACACACACACACATCTCACAGCATCCTTTACACAACAGAGCACCAAATACACCAAAAAAATCCACTAACTAACAAAAAGAAAGAAAAAAATACTGAGCTTGTTGATATTTTTACTTAAAGGGATCAGTTTAAAAGAACTAGAAATTCAATTCTATACTTAACATATCACTTCTTTCTTAGACTACACTGAAGCACTGAGGATGATCTTGACTAACAAAACAAAACAAAACAAACCAATAAAAAATGTAAAGTGATCATAAACAGATGAAGAAAAAATGACATTAGGTTACATTTCAATAAAATTTGTATTCTAACAGGATGCATTTCCAAATTTCACATTGCACTTTCAAAAATCTTACAATAACATGAAATAAAAAGTTGAAAATAAACACCACTAAGCTCTTAAAATAAAATGTTTTTCTAATTAAAACAAACTATCATAAATACCCATCTCTCTCCACTTCATAAGCACAGAGAAAACACACAGAGATGTTTAAAGTCTTTGCATTTAACACAATACACAATCTTCTCTTTTCTACTCTTTGGATAGAGCCTGTTGCCAGTTTTGTCATGGAGAATACATATACGTGAGATATAATTTAGTCTGTCACCATTTCAAATATCTTGGTAACCAGGAAACAATGTTTTGTGTGTCCAATAGCATGCAAGTTTGCTTAGCTGTATTTTTCTCTTCGGCATTCCTTCTCAAAATCTGGTTTTAGATATCTGTCCTAACTATGACTTTAACATTATGTTTTTAGCATTTAAAATTCATTGGGATCACTTACAGGCTACAATGAGAAGTGTTGGAAAACCATTAAATTGTAAGTACAACATCTACATGTTTCACGATATTCCTAAAATTATTTAGGTATCAAATGTGTCTATAAAATAGAAACATCAGCATATTCTGATAAGTAACGTTAATTATCACAAATAAAAGCCACAATACAGATAAAATAAATAAGGTTACTGACAACCCCAAATGAATAAGATTCTTATTGAGACCATTTCCACTTTTATTATTATTATTTTATGACAACTATGTTTTGCAAGAACGTTCTTTGGCACATAAAATCAGGAGCTTTGTATTATGGATTCTTGTAATCATCGCAGAGAAACAAATGAAGTAGGGACTATTACTGTCCACATTTTGCAGCTAAAGTGACTTGTTGAAGGCCACGTACTCACTGAATTCACACTCTGAGCCACTCCCCTGCACCACCTCTACCCATCAATACGAAGAGCACACTTCTCCAGGAACTTCACACCCTGTGCCTCAGTTTCCCCACTATTCCTCAATCTACTGCGTTATCATACACAATTCAAGACAGATGAAACATAAAGAGAATACATTCACTTTTCAAACTGTTAGCTCAAGAGCAAACCTTAGACTGAAATCCCTGTCTAAATATTCTGCCTTAGTTATTACAGAATTTCAGGGAAAATATGAAAAATAAACAACATTCAAAATAGTTCCCATCCTTTGTAGTTATAATACAACGAAATACCAGTGTTAATTTAGAAATTTAAAAATGCCAGTGTTGTAAGGAAGAAATTAAATATTCAGGAAATGAATGACCACCTAGCATGAGTTTATCGAATAGAATTGCACCACACACTTCTGATCACTCAGTTATCCAGTGTGTGGCCGGTTCGGGCGCTCTGCCTTGCCTGCCCTCCAGCCCTCAGCGTGGTGTTTCTCTTTGGCCCTTCTCTAGAGACAGGCTTGATTTCTGGCTCTACCCACTGAAGAGCATGGTGCTTGTAGCACTGTGAAGAGATACAAGGGTAAGAATTGCTTTTGATCCTACCCCTTGGGGGAACACAATTCCAGCTTTCTTGCAAGTCTCCAATCTATTTCTGGAAATGACATACTGACTAAGCAACTGGTGGATTTTCCAAAGACCTCCTAGAGTTTGGAAATAAAAGAGAAACAAACATTGACTTGTCAGTGATCTAATTTATGATGCTCATTTTTAGAGAATAAAAGTTTCAATATGTGACTTTAAGTCTTTAAAGACAAATAGTCTTTTTTGTAATGGCATCATTTTTTGAGGATTGTAGGCTTTGCATTTCCCTTTCTTTGACGATTGTATTTAAAGAAACTTAACACTGTACCAAATAATTCTTTTACATTCTCATCCAATAGCAGTTAAATCATTCATTATTTGTATAGCTAAGGACATCTTTAAGACTTTTGTCCCCAAGTATCCTTAGTGCTTTGCTTTTCAATGCATAGTTTTTCCTGAAGTGGTTACTTTTTAAAACAATTATTAAATACTATTATTGAATTACAACTACAGTAAAGTGAAGAAATGCAAGTAAATAGTTTAGTTAATTTTTGCATATGTATGTACAGTTGTAATCATCACTTAGGTCCCTATACAGAACATCACTAGCGTCCTGGAAGGCTGTACTCATACCTCTTTCCTATCAATATTGCCCCTCAAAGTCCCATTCTGACTTCTACTGTCACGAATTCTGTTGCTTGATCTTGAATATCATATAAATGGGCTCATACTATTTATATTTACCTTTGTGTATGAAATCCACCAGATTGCTAAGTATCATAGTAGATGATTATTTCTCATTTCATTACTATTCCACTGTGTAGTTACAACACCATTTATTCTTCCATTCCAAACATGACAAATATTTGGGATGTTTTCAGGTCAGAACTGTAACAACTAGTGCTACTACAAGCAGTCCCCCACATATATTTTCTCAGACGCATGAACTGATTTCTCTTGCATCCACACATGTGAGAGCAAAACTCCTGGAATTGTGAAACTTTGGTACTAACTAATGAAGTGAACAAATAAAACTTTATGCTTTTCAATCATTTTCTTAGAGATTTACAAACACAGTTGGGATAAAATTA
This sequence comes from Macrotus californicus, assembly GCA_007922815.1. NCBI lineage: Eukaryota > Metazoa > Chordata > Mammalia > Chiroptera > Phyllostomidae > Macrotus > Macrotus californicus. Next base: position 10,731 of record VMDR010005110.1, on the reverse strand, counting down.
CTAAGTATCTCAGAGCAAAAATCACAAGATTAAATAAGTCACCCAGGAGCCTCTACACCAGTCAAGTGTTTTAGAAAGTGTTACACACGTCAGTGGCCTCCAACACAACATCTACAGAAACACGCACAGGAAGGTCAGCTACACTAAATTCGATATTCACCAAATGAGTTTTAATCCCTTTATCCATGACCCCTGGCTGAGAATGTAGAAGCAGTGAGTATAGAAACACACAGTGTTAGACATAAATATAACTATTAGATAAATTTCTAACATATAGCTGAATCATGTCAATGCTCTAGTCAGCTGCATAAAGATGTTTACTTAAAAACATAACAATTGAATAATATAACTATTAAATATATAGAACTATTGAATCCATTTCTAACAGATAACTAAATCATGTCAATACTATAGTCCGCTGCATAAAGATGTTTGATTAAAAACAGTTTTGAATGATCTGTAAGTATATAATCATCCTTGGAAAGTACTATGGCCAATGTTTATTTCTGGATTGGATTTGTCCAGCCACTTCATGCTGGATGACTCCTAGAATCTGTGGGTAATATGTTTGCAGAAGACAAACTAAGTCAGATCAAAATAACAACAAAGTAAATCATCTTTTTTAAAAGGTTCTTTCACGAGTGAAATAAAAGCCATTTCAGAATCAGATGCTATTTGGGATTATGAAAGTTGGTTTCTCTCTCAGCTCAGCACTACTCTCTTTGATTTGGGGCAGCAAGAAAGCAAAGAGACTCGAGTATCCTCTAGAATTCTACACGGATAACTGAATGCTGACCTTTTCTCATGGCCCAGTCTCATTCCGCAATCTCCCTACCCTACCCCTCAAAGCTAAAGCACTGTGCGCCATGCTACGGAATCGGCAGTCAACAAATGGTCTGGGAGAGAATGAATGCCACATGGGACCTCTGGTTATCATACTGCTCCTATGAAATTCCCTTTTGTCTCTACACAATGACTCAATATGAGGGGAAGCCACGTGTCCCAGTCTGTAAGTGATTCCATCCCAAGATAAAAAGGCCAGCTGGAGTAATGAATTGGTCTATTTCTAAAACTCCAAAGAAGGGAAAGATACTGGAAATGCAGAACAATAAACAAAATGCATAGTAACAATTGCCCAGGGCAGGAAACTGATCATGGGCAGGACCAGATACATGGAATTACATGGTCAATCACAGGGGTAACCTAGGGGCTCCAGCAGCTGATGTGCACAGCTGAGCCAAGACTGAAAGACAGCAAAGGGCTCTTGTAAAACTCTCTGAACATTTCTGAAGTTGGTGGCAACTCATCTAACGATACCTGTCAATTATCTGCTCAAAAATCATCCATCAACAGAAATCATCAGTAGTAAAATAGGTGGATTAACGCTTATTTTTTAAAAACCAGGCTTCAAGTCATTTTTTTTGTTGTTGTTTTATGACGTAAGAGGTTTTATAACATAACCTGAGGACCTAACATCCAAATCTTAACTGCTTCCTTGTCTGGTCCATTTGTCCGAAAGATCACATCCCTCCTCCCCTCCACTACTTTCGGTGGAAGCAATATTGAATTTTAGAAGACATGGAAAGGAAGAGTCACTTTCAACTTTCTAAAGGGACTTCCAAAGTAGCAAACAAGTAAAAAATAAAGCCTCTGGGGGGGAAAAAAACCCTAGAACAGTTCAATTTCTATATGGCATTTTCAAAAAGTCTGGTGATTAGAAAACATCACCTTTAACACTGGTAATGATCCCACACCATGGATGTCTTACTATATGTTAGAGGCCTGGAGTATGCAGTTAAGTGTCTGCCAGATTCCCTGAAGCTAAAGCCTTCCATTCTAAGAGAACGATGATGCTAGTGAGGGGAGAGAAAAATCCATTTTCAGATAACCACCTGGAAGGAAACCAACTCTTCTATCAATGGAATTAAGTGAATGCCAAGCACTGAAGCTGTGCAAAAAAGCTTTAATTCCCGACAGATGCTCATGCCTCTCAGAGCTCATCACTCATCAACCAAATCTGCTTGGGTGTGCAGGATGAACCCACCTTCTTTATGGCCATCCACAGCAAGGACAAGTTCATTCTAGACCACAAACAATCTCCTAGGCAGGAAGGAGAGGGACTGCACACATAATGTAGTAGACATAAATACCCTAAAGTATTTTTTTAAAAAGAGGATATATGAATAATCAGGAGTGACTGTGAGTAAGTCAGCAGACTTTTGGAGTGGATTTCTTTTGGCCATCCCAACTGTGATACTGGGGAAAGGGGATGCAAGTACCAATGGATCTTTATTCTCAGGGGTATCAGTTAACTTCAACCATCTGAAGACTGGAAAATCTTGAGGGTGCACTGATGCACAATTATGTATTGAACAAACCAGCAACTGATCTAAATGAAAAGATGCTTTTCAAAGAAAAGCACATGATTATCACAGCAATTTTTTTTTGAAACGCTGTAAATTCATCTCGGATTGATATGGCCTGGAAGTCTCTCTATTTAATCATGCAAGAATGACCTCCAGGCTCTGTTTATGGGGTTACCCCAGGACAGTAGGTGTCATTCTTGATTTATTGCAATATCTCAGGCTGATTTATTGCAATATCTCAGGCATCCTCTTTTCCTCCCTTTCCAATTTTTGAACTAGCAGCCAGAAAACTAGTAACTCAAGTAGAGGCAGAAAAGAGAATGGTTCGAGTTTGTGTAGTTGCTTTGATGACACATGACTGCAGAATAAGGTCAGGAAGCTAGCTAGTCAAGAATAGAATATCCCCTTATTTCCTGAGAAAGACCACAGGGAACATAGGTATAATACTCATCTGATTCCACACCATTTCTAGTTATAACTAATCCATGGAGAGATTGATACACCCATAGCTTTTGGGAAACACGAGAAAGTTTTTATACATCTCCTAAAGCAGAAGTCATATGATCATTCTCCAACAGCACAGTTACGACAAGCGTGACCTATGTCTACTCGTGGTAAGGGGAAAAAAACAGACATGCAAACCCAAACCGGATTTGGGCTGAAAGACACACAAATTGGCATCTTCACATACAATGCTCAGCGGACTCACCCTTCCAGAGCCTCTCGCCCTTTCTTCTACACTGGGCTTTCCCTTTTCTGGAAGGTCTCTACACACTTGACATCTTCTCCGACAGAGGCTCTGCCCAGTGTGTGAAATTTCTTTGGCCCTCTCCTCACCTTTTGCTCCTCTTTTCAGGGGTCATCGGGAAGAAGGTAAGGACCATGGTGAGGCTAGGGGGAGGATTGTCACCTGGGGAGGTTGTCAATGCAAAAAAAATTCAATCACTTGTTTGAATTTTTTCTGCCTTTTCCCCCCGCTTCCCTCCTAAAAGAAACTAGCTGACACGATAGGCTAAAGGATACTCGGACTGAAATGAATGAAAAGCCATGAACCAAGCACCACAGCTGTCAATTTGTTAAAAAGACCTTATTCATGAAAAGGATCTGGGGGTGAATGAACTCATGCACTGTAGCAATTCTACCCCTGCCCACCTCTCCTTCATCCACATGAAAGGCTAAATCGCACACGCCCCAGAGTTTAAAGGAACCATGAACTACGCAGACTGCCACCAGCAGGTATCACAATAGTTGTCTGAAGCTTATGTCCACAGTCTCCAGATGATCAGAATGGCCTACTTTGGTTGTCAAGGTGGGGAAGAGATCAATGCATGATGTTTAAGATCTGCTCCCTGCTTCTGCTTCTTTGTATGAAAATGCAGAAAGAGGAGGAGTTTAATAATGTGGTATTACCCCTAAGTAGTAAGGAAGTCTGGGTCCCATTCCCCCTAAGATGACTTTACTGAGTTTTTCAGAACAAGCAACATCTTTTCAAATGTCAACCTTTCTGTGAACCTTAGCATGAGTCTTCGTAAAGATGCTACGTTAATCCCTTCAAATGACTTCTGTGTAGTTAGAAAAATCAACAAAATGATCTTAGCAGGAGTGATGGTGTCACACGCTTTGCAAAGGAAACTTACAAAGAAGACCGACCCACATTCAATAGTTTCCTGGTAACTGGAGTCTATTAAGTGCCCGTGAAAGTTGAATGAATAAAAGAAGCATGGGCAACACCTAAACCACTGAAAGTTTTTAAAATTACAATATCTGTGAAAGGAAACACAGGAAAGATACAATAAATACATAAGCAAAACAGCAAGATCACTCAGTGACAGCAATAACCTATTCAATACAGCCCTGGGTGGCCCAGCCAGGAGAGAAACCTACAGTAGGCTATCACGAGCAAGGAACGGGATGGTTATGAAAACAGAGCAGTGAACTCTCTAAAGCCATCTTAGTATGCTCGAGAACGGCAAGCATGACTTGTGAAGCTGGATTAAGAAGAAAGAGGGCAAACCAAGAACAAACAACAAATTACTCTGTGGTATGAGCCAAGTGTTAAAGCATCCATTCTATAATCCTGCGTGCAATATTGGTTGTAATACTTGGAACGCTACTTGTATTTCCACGTGGAATATAGGAAAGAATACAGATTATTGAACAGTGTGAAATTTTCAGGACGGTTAAGAGAGCTATACCCGTTCCTCTAGAAACATTAAAATCTTAGTGGCCTGCCTAAAAGAAAAAAGTTTATCAACATATGAAAAAGATTTTTAAAGCAGGCCTTTCACTCCATAGTGTTGCATGATTTCCAGTTAGGTAAGAGAATGAGCAAATGGAAGAGACTTGTGGTAAAGGCAGGTATAGGTAACGATATTTCCTGCCAAAGTGAAGAAAACACATGAGGCATGTTAACAGGAAGAAAATGGAGCCATAAGTATAAAAGAATTCAAAAGAAAAGCTTTGGAGAATAGAATTTTTTTTTAAAGAAGAAACTCAGAAGAATAATGAAGACCAGGTAAATTTACGGAAGGACTTCCTCGCTACCCACTATTTCTGGTCCTTGAAGACATTGGCTGAACGACATAACCTCCAAAGAGGATCACCTCACACAGGTTAAGGTAGACAATCTCTCAATAAACAATGTCTTAAGTTGGAAAATGCAACCCACCACATCAGTCCACTTATTATTTCCAGTCAACGCTGTAACCACGCTGAGACCCTCCGACGTCACTCTGGACCAAACAGCTCAGCGTCTCAAACTTCTGTACCTTCCCATTTCTGTTCAGAAGCGGTGTTTTCCTCCTGACTCTATCTAGTATTCTAATTTAGCCAAGAGTGTATTTTAATGAATGGTGTATATCTTACGTGAGCACCTGTTCCCTTCTGTTTCAATTTTCGTAGCACCAAAACATTCAGAATAAACCAAGCACCTTGCCATTGGAGTATTTTCTTCATGTCTGTTGTATAATGATGAGGTTTTGAAATAAAACCACGCTTTTTCCCTGCCTGATAGAAAAGTGGGGAAATACTTCTAAATTTTAGAAGGGGAAATGTGTTTAAGTCTTTTATTTGACTGCTTTGTATTGTTTTGCCTTTAAAAGACTTAATATGGAATGCCAAAAGACATTCTAAATGAGGGTTTTTGTTTTGTTTTGGGGATGAGAATTCTCTACCTGCTTCCTGTGTAGCGATATTCAAAAGGAAGTTTTTACAAAAGTGTTTACTTACAAAAAAAACCAGCCAAGTCTGTCTGGCCTCAGCAGGGGAACACTGCAACCCTACTTTCAAAGAAAAAAAAATGTGACTTTTGTCTTTCCTTGCCAATTCAAAGGGTGGAGACTAGCTCAAAGCCAATTTTATGGAGCCCTATGCTGATTTAGGTCGTAAAAGAAAGGCTGATAATTTAAAAAGCACACAGTGTCAGGTGGATCTCAGCTCAAATTCTAGCTTCTAGTGATGCTTGAAGAACATGCTGGTTTTGATTCTTTGGCACTAAAAAAAAAAGCAGGAGAAATTCCATCCTAATCATGAAAAACTTTACTTAACACAGTAATTGATTAAAGTATATAAAACTCTAATAAAAGGGGCCTCAAGTAAAAGATTATATATAAAAGTACTAAAAAAATGAGTTATTTTGTATTACACTTAGAGTTAAGAAACTATAAAGAATAGCCTGTTTATGCTTTATGAAAACATTTAATGACAGAATCCATGTGGAAAAATATACAAAACTATACAGAAAGACTGCCAAATGGGTCAATTAAAGAAAAGCCTTGCTTGCATTCCTGCTAACATTCATCTCGGAACACAATGATTTTTATAGCTACACAGAAAAAAAAAAAGAGAGAGAAAATGTGCCTGAATACTCTGGACAGCCTTAGCTGACCTTTAGCTCTTTCTTGTGCGTTTTTCTTTATGTTCTCATTTCTAGTTCGTTTATACCACTGACATTTTCTTCCCCAATAAGTTTTAGGCAGCAAGGTTTATACTAGACTTTGTGAAAATGTATTCTAAAACTTGATTTTTTTAATGTCTCTTTTCCTACCCTAGCTAAAACTTATCAATCATGGAAGGATGAGCAATTCATTAATTTTTAATCCTGACACAATATCATATAAAACGATTCAATACAACCACCAAACTCAAGATTTTTTGTTTGTGTGTGTGTGTGTGTGTGTGTGTGTGTGTGTGTGTTTTAGGCTAAACATACATAAAAATAGTACAATGGTATTATAGTTAGTAAATGAAGTCTTGCTTCTTCTATGGAGGCATCGTTAACTATGCCATCAAAAAATCAACAGTTCTTGGTTTTCACTCTGAGAGAGGCCGGTTCCCAAGAGAACATCAAATGTTACATGTGAGAGACAGGAGGAGAGCCAGGGATGAGGAGGGTCAGAATGGGCCAATTTTAATTTGTGCACTTGCATTCAGGTTCAATAATGCAAATCTCCTCTACCACATGCGTTTGTTCAATATGTACATTAAAACCACACAGAGGCTCTTAGATTTTGCTTTCAGTTCTCTTTCATACATGAGGATTTGAGAGAGCAAAAATTCTTTGAAGCTTTCATTGAAAAACGCAATAAAGCAGTTTACGGTCGAAGTTAAAACAATAGTAGATATAACCTTCATAAACAGCAAATTTATTTTCTGGGGGATTCTGGTTATTCTGTTCAAGAACAGTCTGGTGGGGTTTCTAAAGGAGTTTAGTCATATTTCCAGGGCCCCTACTGCTAAAGAGAAAAATCACAGTCCATATATCTTCAGTCTCTTCATCAAAAGCAAAGATAAAAGATATAAATTTCTCCTTCAGAAGTTAATGGAACCCCTAGAGCCTATAAAACTATATTGTTCTGTAAGTTACAAAAAAGCCTACACTTTTGACAATATATTTTTAGGGTGGGAAAAAGTATATCTTAAAAGTTTTTAAGCTTGAAAAAATATTTATCTGGACTATTATAGTCTGATGTCATGATTACCCTCTCTGAGTAACTAAAGCTACCAGAAAAATATTTGCTTCCTCTTAAGAAAAATAGACTGAGTGGTAAACGCACGAACGAGTAGATTAAGAGTGGGAATTCTTAGTGAAACCCAAATGGCTGGACCATGCTCTTCATTCCCACCAGCAATGCATAGGAGCTCCTGTTTCCACACAACATGTGAAGTGGTGAGACTGTGGTTTCGGTTTCCATTTCCCTAATGCTAACCATGCTGAGCATCTTTTCATGTGCTTATGACCCAGTGGTACATGTGGGGAAATGTCTACTCATATTCTTTGCTCATTTCTCAGTCAGCCTCTTTTGTTGTTGAGTTATAAGAGTTCATTATAGATTCAGAATATTAACCCATAATCAGACATAAAATTTGCATGTATTTACTCCAATTGTGTGGGTCTTTATGTGTTCGATAGCATTTTTTCCACCACAAATATAGTTCATCTTGATGTTGTCCAACTTATCTATTCTTTTTCTTCTGTCCTATGTGCTTTTGGAGTTGTATCTAAGAGACCACTGCTTAATCTGAGGTCAGGGAGATCTACTCCTGTGTTTTCTTCTGAGTGTTGTTATTTCAGCTCTTGCATTCAAGACTATGTTAATTAACTTTTGTTCACAGTATGAGGCAGAGGTACAAATTCACTTTTTGTACATGTGAGTATACAGTGTCTCAGAACTATATATTAAGACGACTTTTGCTTCGCTCTTAAATGGTCTTTGCACCATTGCCAAAAATGAGTAAACCATAAAAGGAAAGACTTCTTTCAAACTCTTCATTCAAACTCCTAACTCCATTCCATTGACCAATTACTTCTATCCGTATTGCCAGTGCCACGCTGTCTTAATTACTGTACCTTTGTAATAACTTTGAAATCAGAAGTGTGAGTCCTCCAACTCTATTTTTGTGTGTGTGATTGTTTTGGGTTATTCTGGGTCCCCTGTATTTTCAGGCAAATTTTCAACAACAGCTTGTCAGTATCTGGGGAAAAAATAGGCAGTTTGGATGTTGCTAGAATTTCACTGAATCTGCAGGACAATCTGGTGAATACTGCCACCTTAACACATTGCGTACCGCTCACGAGTTTTCGCGTGTTTCGCACGCCATCTGTTAAGGACCGCTCACGAGTTTTCTCATTTTTCATGCGCCATCTGTTATGGACCTTAGATGTCAACACACTGTCTTGTCCACATCGAATGAAGCGATCTCATTGGTGGAAACCGTGCAGTTCCATCTACAAAAAACTATGTAATTGCACAAACCCATAAAGCATTGCAGTTACATTGTATTTCGGTCATTGGAATAGTCTTCATCTTCAAGTTCCTGGCGCTTTTAGAAATGCCCCCTCTCAGAAAAAGGAAGGAAACCAATGAAACTGATACACTTCCGGAAGTATTTAACGATAATTTATCAGATATTCCTAGTGAGATCAAAGATATGGATAACTGTTTTGATGATTCCGGAGACGATCTGTAGTTATGATGATTTAAATAACGTGCAGTTTGCCCAAAAACGTGTGGTCCCTGGCATATGTCTTAGAGATTTCTATGCGGTACGCAATGTTTAACAGTAAGTTTTCTAATCTATGAATGTGGCATGTTGTTCCTTGTGTTTAGATCTTCTTTAATTCCCTTCAGTATCTTCTAGTTGTGTAAGTCTTGCACTTCTTTTGTCCAATTTACACCCAAGTATTGTTTTTTATTTTTGTGATGATGCTATGATGATCGGAATTGTTCCTCTAATCACATTTTCACAATGTTAATTGCTAGTGTCTAGAAATTTTAATATACAAGACCACACCATCTGCAAAATATAAGACAGCTTTACTTCTTCCAATTTAGGTGCTATTTATTCTTTTTCCTGCCTAACTTCCCTGACTAGCACCTCCAGCATATTGTCAAAAAGAAGTAGTGAGAAGAGACAGACACTCTTGTCTGCCTGATCTTAAAGGAAAAGCATTCAGCCTTTGACGTGAGTGCAGAATTTTCACAGGTGCTTTCTATCAGTTTGAGACGATCCCTTCTAGTCCCAGTTTGTGGGGCAGTTGTCATGAAAGGGTGTAGGATTTTGTCAACTGCTCTTTCTGCAACCACTGAGGTGTTCACATGGCTTTGGTCTTTTATTTTATTTTATGTAACATCAATTGATTTTCATATCTAAAACTCTGCATTCCTAGAATAAATCCCAATTGGCCATAGTGGGTCATCCTTTGTATATGTTGCTGGATTCACTTTGATAGTATTTGGTGAGGATTTTTGTGTCTATATTCATAAAGGACATTAGTCTGTGGCTTTCTTTTCTTGTGATGAGTTTGTCTGGTCGTGGTATCAGGTGATCTCACAGAATGAGATGGGATGTGGTCCCTCCTACTTTTTGGAAGATTTTATGAATGGTTAGTGGTAATTCTCTGAATCTTTGGTAGAATCCCCCAGGGGAGTCATCTGGCACTGAGCTTTTTATTGTGGGTAGTTTTATTTGGTTAGTTGGCTGGATTTTTTTTTTTTTTTACTAAAAAAGTCTCTTTACTTTCTATAAGCCTATTCAGATTTTCTACCTCTTTCTAAGTCCGTTTTTTAAAAGAATGTATCCATTTCATCTAAATCATCTAATATGTTGTCATATAATTTTTCGTAATGTTCCTTTGTTTATCTCTCTAAGATCAGGAGTGATGTACCTTCTTTCATTCCTGACTTCAGTAATTTGAAAGTCTTCCGTTCTTTTTCCCTCGGTCAGTCTATCTAAGGGTTTGTCAGTTTTGTTCATGTTCTCACAGAACCGACTTCCGGTTTCACTAATTTTCTCAATTGTTTTTCTACGCTCTATTTCACTTATTTCCACTCATTATTCACTAATTCTTTCTTTCTACTTGCCTTCAGCTTCATTTGCTCTCTTTCTTCAGGTTCCAAAGGTGGAAGGCTAGATTGCTGATGTCAGAATTTTTATATTTTTTAATACAAGTATTTACAGTTAGGAATTTGAGGACTGGCTTGGTTGCTCTACGTGTTCATTTCATCCACATTCATTTCAAAGTATTTTCTAATTTTTCCTGTGACTTCCTCTGTGAACCATTTGTTCTTTAGAAATGTGCTACTTAATATATACATATCTGCAAGCTCTCCAAATTTCTTTGTTATTTATTTCTAATTTAATTGCATTGTGATGAGAAACCATACTTGGTTTTTCAACCGTTTTGAATTTATTAAGGCTGGTTTTGTGGCCTACCATATGGTCCATCCTAGGGAATTGATTGACACTCTTACTACTACTGAATGTTACTCTTTGTCTCTACTAACATTTTTTAAAATTTATTTTGTCTGATATCAGTATAGCTATTCCAGCTCTTTTATGGTTGTTTCAAGTGGTTCACAGAGGA